>JAQQSQ010002268.1:0-11114 GCA_028627145.1 Eidolon dupreanum | reverse complement strand
GACCCTTCTTTGGCTAGTCACAGCCCCCGGCCCTTCATACCTTTTCCGGATGGGGTCTCTGTTTTCATCCTGAACATAAGAAATCCGTTTCTTCTTCCGTCGGTTCTTCTGAGAAGGTGTCTTAGGCATCAGCTCAGGCTCTTTGCTGAATTCTCTGCTTGGCACAAGCAGGGCACTGTTGTGGCAGCCTGGGGACCACTGACCCCTTCCCCACCCAGCCCAGCCCCTGCCTGTTTCCTGGCAGTGACAGGTCAAGCTGGTACAACCAGCACGAAGAGAGCTCTCCAAGACCATGTGCAAGTCCCTTGCCAGGCACTTGGGGCTTCCTCCCAGAGACACGGCAGGGGAACAAGGTTGCCAGGCAAAGCACGTGCAGCCCCATCCTGAGGCCCAGCCCACCACCTCTCCTTCCCCTTCCCGTTATACTAGGTTAAGCATGCAGGAGAGACCCCCGGCAACCTGTCTGTCTTGCCTGTCAGGTGGGGAGGTGGGCCACTGCGTCCCCGAGGCCATAGCAGCCACATGGTCCCAGTGCCTCCTGCCACCACGCCCCGCCCTCACCTGGTAAACATGCGCTCAGCCTCCTCCTCAATCTCCTCGAGCCACACCAAGTCCTTATTGTCCACATTGCAGACAAACTCCAAGAGCTTCTGATCACACAGCTCCAGCAGATGAATGGGCCCCGGGGCTGTGGTCCCCATGGTCGCTCTGCCTGGTGAAAGCAGAGATAAGAGCCAGGAGGGCTCAGGGCTGGGGACTGGAGTCCTCTCCAGGGGAGGAGCCTGCCAGGCCAGAGCATCCATGTCCCACTCACCACAAAACACCTGGTTCCTGAGTCAGGGTCCCTCTCTGCTCACAGCCCTTCTCCAGAGATGCAGAGTTCCAAATGCCAATCCATTTAGCCTCATTTTTGCAAAAAGAAGGGCCTGTCCTTCTACTCATACTTCCCTCTACCCACCCACCCACCCACAGCACGCTGTCCCCATAAGTCCACACTTCCCAGTCCATTCTGGCTTCAACAGACCTTCTTATGAATGGCTTTTTCTGGAGCTTAAAATGACGAGGCCTGGCCAGCTACCCTCCTGGATCGGGGAGGAACTGCAGCCACCACAGGACCCCCCGCTACCTGCATGAACACAGCCCTGCTCTTCCTCTCCTGTGGGCTCTCTCTCCCTTTCTCCTTGTAGGTGAGGGAGGGCTTGCACACAGCCACACGAGCTGGCCTCAGGCCTCAGGCCAAAGACGTCAAATCCAGCTGCCTCTTTGAAAGGTCAGTGAACAGAAGGGGTCCTGCATTCCAAAGGAGTCAGTAAGAAAGTAGGGGGCAGAGACACACCCTTCTCCAAGGGATCCCCATAGCCCTCTCCCTTGACCTGAGATGCCCTAGAAATGGATGAGGGAGCATGAGGGGAGCAGATAAGCAATGTCTTATTTTTAAGAAAATTCATCTGGAAATATCAGGCAGGGGAAAAGACAAAACCAGTTTTCTCTTAATTTCTTAAAAAGCCAGCAGCTCAGGTATCCCTTAAGACTCGGTTGTAATATCACCACCAAAGCCTCAGGCAAGGGGGAAGTGCTCCATTACATTCATAGCATGGGCTTGGTAAATATTCCGAATGGGTGAGTGAGCAAAAGAACAAGTAAGTGAAGTTCATAAGCCATAATAACAGCATGTCTCATATCACGGCAGGGACCTATCACCTTGAGCTATACCTTCAAAACCAAGAACCACGCAAAGCTCAGCCTCCCACATAAAATGGAAACTCCTGGAAGAAGGGGCTAAGTCACTCCTTGACACTCGACAGAGCTTAACACCAGGTCATGCTGCAACCTCAGAGGACTTCCTAGGGTCTGATTTCCAGGGCACATAGCTTTTGTTCCTTGAACAAGCTCTGGCTTCTGTCTGGAACCTTCTGTCTCCTATTTTGTACAGCTTGCTCCAAATTACTTGGATCTCAACAACTGAGGGAGGACCTGACCATCAGCCATGATCCCATCCATTGATTTCAATTCTCTGTATGGCACTTGGGTGATTGTTTATCTGTTTGCTTACTGCCCAGTAAAGATTTGCTCCCTGAGGCAAGCCATTGTCTGTCTCACCTGTTGCTGAAAGCCCAGAGCCCAGCACAGTGCCTGGCATGAAAGAAATACTTGTCAAATGATTTAATCCACCTATTGACTCTACATTAGAAATAAACATCCTACAGGTACACTCCTCCCCACCCTCATCCCCCGCCCCACATGCACACAAGGACACCAAATAAGCTCATTGTACACAGGTTAGGGCATGCCGTGCTCGTCCTGATCCTAGATGCCAAGAGCAGTACTAATCAGGGCAGGGCCAACTGGGCAGGATCGCAGAGGCTTTGGACAGAGACAGCTCTGCAGCCAGACAGTCACCGGCCTCTGTGCTGTCATCCCTCTGGCTTCCTCCAGCCCTTCTGCCCCAAGAGCTCAGCCCTGGCAAAGTGCAGGACCCCAGTTCAAGGACAGGAAAGAGAAAATGAGTTAAGAAAGCCGAAACCGAAATAAAGTTTCACAGAGGAGCTACAGAAAGCAAAAATTTGCTATCTTTTATTTTGTTTTATTTTTTAACTATTTGTTCGAAATGGCAAAGTGGGTGAGAGCTTCTTTCATTAAGTGCACAAAAACATTTGGGCTTTTTCCTCGAGGAAGTTTGTTTTTAGCAGACCTCAGCTTTAGAAAAGGGTCACACCATAAGTTAGAACAAAGGAGACTCTGGGAAAGGAGCAATCGGTGTCCTAAGACTGAGGATTCTGGGAAGAGCAGGAAAATTCTCTACAGCTCCTGGAAGAACTTGTGCACAAACCCAGAGCACCCAACTTCTCACTTTGAAAGAAGGGGGCTCATCTTTCTCACACTGTGCACCAGGCTAGAGACCCCACTGCCCTCCTTGCAATGCTTGTTCTTTTGAGGGTGCAGGAAGTTGAGCACCTAACCCTTTACCACACCTCAGTGAAGAAGGGTCCTAATAGCTGCTCCCATTTACAGAGTCTTACTCCATGCCCAGGTTGGGCATCATCTCATTTAATTCTCACCACGACCTCTGGGATACCCGTGTAGAGTTACGGAAACTGAGGCAAAAAGAAGTTAACTCCAAGGCAGCCTGGGGCCTGGATCTGAACTGTGCTCTTGACCACAACCTATGCTGCCTACTCGATTTCAGGCTCTGAAAGCCAGGTGCCAAGTTTAGGCTCTGGGCCCCCCAGGTGCCAAGTTTCGGCTCTGGGCTATCCAGCTCTTGGCTGGATAGAACCGAATCGCTGACAACAAATATGGTTGGGGAGTGACAGGATAAGGGGCGTCAATGGCCTCCGCAAACGGTAAGTTTAAAACGTTGCTCAGCTGGAGGGGGAGGTGTTGAGCGAGGGTTAACTGTACAGAAATGCCATCTGTCACAATTCCATCACGTAACCCGATCGGTGTGCACTTCCGCGAGCCCAAGTCAGCAAAGGGCCTCCCAAGCATATAGCAAAGTGCTAGGCACCGGGAAGGGACGGGGTTATTCTCTCGGAACCTGGTGACCTAGGTGGAAGGTGCGGGGTCATCTCAGTCCCCAGGACCAAGGCAGGTCACCTTGCCACATAGAAATGGTGACCTGTCCATTCCCAGGCCGAAAGAGGGGAGGGGGGTCAGGCCCACGGTCCGATGTTGTTGGTGGGGTAACAAAGGTCAACCATCTCCCACCCCCGCCGGCCGCCCGTGCGTACTCACTCGACTGCACCGCGTCTACTAAGTGTTGCTCTGATCCAAGTCCAGCGGCCTCCCAAGCAGAAAGCCCTGCCGGCTCAGACCCTAAACTCCCCAACTCCGGGGCTCACGGCTCCTGGGCCGCAATCGGGCAGCGCAGCGCGGGCGAAACCTACGATTTTCAAAACTGAAGGTTTGGCCAATCCCCGGCCAGTTTGTCGGGGCGGCTACAAAACTCTAAGCCAATCAGATAAAAGAAAGCGCCAGTCAGGCCACCTATTGGCTACTTGGATTGGCGACTGAGAGGCGGTGAAAGGAAGCGTTGAAACTTTAACTAGTTCAGCTTCCGGGAGCGGCGGTCAGTGGCTCGTAGAGGAAGTCGCCCCCCGGCGCGGAAGCGGGGAGGGGGCGGTGCATGCGCAGGTTCTCGCACGCCGGAACTACAATCCCCAGCGTGCACTGTGTCCCGTGGGAGCGTGGGAGGCGTGCCGGTGATCACCTTGGGGCGGACTCGTAACCGCGGTGGTCTTGCTAGTCCAGGGAGTCTAGTGTTTTGCCATTTCTTCATCTACCTTTGCCCTCCATGCAGGATGACATCCTTCTGACCTCTGCCACTTTTGAGAAATAAACACAAATGTTTTGTAAGTTTCCACGGAATCTGTATGTATGTGGAAACTTCCCTCCCTCAAGTCTTGGCGGCAGCATCCAGGATCCCACCTATGCTGGAGCTCAGTGTTTCTTTGGAACAGTAGTTCTCAGCTGGGGCGATTTTGCGCCCCACCCAATACTTGGCAATAATATAGGAACACGTTTTGTTGGGAAGGGGGTGTGGGGCTACTGACATCTAGTGGGTAGAGGCCAGCGATGCTTCCTGAACGCCCTACAGTGTACGGGGACAGCCCTCACTGCAAAGAATTATTGGCCCGGAATGGAAATATAGCAGTTAATTTGCACACCCATGCTCATTGCAGCATTATTCGTAATAGCCAAGAGGTAGAAGCAACCTAAATGTTAATAGATGGATAAAGAAAAGGTCCTTTGCCCATTTTTTACTCAGACTATTTGGTTATTTTTTTTGTTGTTACTAAGGTGTAGAAGGTTTTTAGAATATATTTTGGATATTAATCCCTTATCAGATATATAGTGTAAGTATTTTCTCCCATTTTGTAGGTTTTTTTTCTCTCTACTGATTCTTTGCTGTGCAGAAATTTTAGAGTTGGAAGTATTCCCATTTGTCTTTTTAATTTTGTTAACTGCTTTTGGCGTCACATCCAAGACATAGTTTCATATAAGACATATGGAAGTCTTTAATTCATTTTGAGTTAATTTTTTTGAGTGGTATTTGAGGTCCAATTTCATTCTTTTGCATGTGGATATCCAGTTTTCCCAACACTGCTTATTGAAAAGACTGTCCTTTCCCCACTGTATATTTTTGGTGCCCTGATCAAAGATTAGTTGACTATGTATGCATGGGTTTCTTTCTGGGCTCTCTACTCTGTTCCCTTGGTCTGTGTGCCTGTTTTTATGCCAATATCATTTTATTATTATTTATGCCTATAGCACCTGGTCTTCCTAGGTGGTCTCCCATCCAAGTACTAACCAGGCCTGACCCTGTTTAGCTTCTGAGATCAGACATCGAGCTTGTTCAAGGTGGCATGGCCATAGACCACTGGGGTGTGAACCCAGGATCTTCTGTGTGTAAAGCAGAGGTGCTAACTGCTGCATTATGGAACCATGTCTCCAATACCATTTTTTAAAATAGATTTTTGAAATCTGTTTTGATATCAGGAAGTGTGATGCCTCCAGCTTTGTTGTTCTTGTTCAAGATTGCTTTGGCTGTTTGAGGTCTTTTGAGGTTCTAGATGAATTTTAGGATTTTTTTCTATTTCTGTAGAGAATGCCATTGGGTTTTTGTAGGGATCGCACTGGCTCTGTAGATTGCTTTGTGTAGTATAGATGTTTTAACAATATTACGTTTTCCAACAGGATGTCTTTCCATTTATTTGTATCATCTTTAATTTTCATCATCAATGTTTTATAATATTCAGTGTACAAGCCTTTCATCTAGTTGGTTAAGTTTATTCCTAAGTATTTTATTTTTTATGTTACTATTGTGAATGGCATTGTTTTCTTAATTTCCTTTCAGATAGTTCATTGTTTGTGTATAGAAATATGACTGATTTTGTGTATTGATTTTGAATCCTTCAACTTTACTGAATTTACTAGTTGTAACTTTTTTTTTTCTCTAGGATTTCCCATATATATTGTCATGTCATCAATGGAGATAAAATTAATCCTTCCTTTCCGATTTGGATGCCTTTTATTTATTTATTTTTAAATTTGTTTGTGTTCATTTTTATTTTTCTAATTGCTCTGGATAGGACTTCCAGTACCATGTTGAAAAGAAGTGGCACAAGCAGACGTTCTTGTCTTGTACTGATTCTTGGAAGAAAAGCTTTCAGTTTTTCCCCACTGATTATGATATTAGCTGTGAATTTTCACATATGGCCTTTATTTTTTCTTTCAGTAGTTTGATTATATCATACCATTTTCCCCTGCCCTGCAAGGTTTCTGTTGAGAAATCCGCTGATAGTTTTATCACTTGTATGTGATAAGTCACTTTTCTGTTTGTGCTTTCAAAATTCTCATTTTGTCCTGGACTTTTAAAAAAAATTTATTTAAATTAGTTTCAAGTATATAGTACATTAGTTAGACATCTATATAGTTCATAAAACGATCCCCCCAATTGCTCCCTCCCTCCCCTGGCCCTCCACCTAGCCATCATATTAATGCCAACTGTGTTCCCTATGCCATGCTCCCCCTCCCCATGACCAACTATCAACTACTAATTTGTACTTCTTTAACACTTCACCCCATTCTTACAGCCCCCAACCCCCTTCCCCTCTGCCTGTCACCAAATTGTCCACTATATTTGTGAGTCTGTTTTTGATTAGTTTGTTCTTTTTGTTCCTTAGATTCCACATATAAGTGAAATTATATGGTATTTACTTTTCTCTGTCTGACTCAGTTTACTAGCATAATAACTCTAGGTCCATCCATGTTGTTGCAAATGGTAGGATTTCATTTTTTTAATGGCTGAGTAATATTCCATTGTATATATGAACCATAATTTCTTCATCCAATCATCTGTTGATGGGCATTTAGGTTGCTTCCATATCTTGGCTATTGTAACTCATGTTGCCATGAATATTGGAGTGCATAGATCTTTACGAATTATTGTTTTGGTTTTCTTTGAATAAATACTCAGAAGTGCAATTGCTGGGTCAAAAGGTATATCCATTTTTAATTTTTTGAGAAACTTTCATACTGTTTTCCATAGTGGCTGTACCAATTTGCAATCCCACAAACAATGTATAAGGGTTCCCTTTTCTCCGCATCCTCACCAACACTTGTTTTTTGATTTATCAATGATAGCCATTCTGACAGGAGTGAGGTGATATCTCATTGTGGTTTTAATTTGCATTTCTCTGATAATTAGTGACCTTGAGCATCTTTTCATATGTCTATTAGCCATCTGTATTTCCTCTTTGGAGAAGTATCTATTCAGGTCTTCTGCCCATTTTTTAATTGGATTGTTTGTTTTTGTTGTTGTGTTGTATGAGTTCTTTATATATTTATATTAACCCTTATCAGATGTATCATTTGGGAATATCTTCTCCCAAACAGTTGGTTCTCTTTTTGTTTTGTTGATGGTTTCCTTTGCTATACAAAACCTTTTTAGTTTGATGTAGTCCAATTTGTTTCCCTTGCCTGAGGAGATATATGTGAAAAGAAATTTCTGTTAGTAATATCAGAGAGTTTACTGCCTATGTTTTCTTCTAGAGGTTTTATGGTTTCAGGTCTTACATTTAAGTCTTTAATCCACTTTGAATCTGTTCTTGTATATGGTGTATGTCCTTGACTTTTGACAGTGATTATAATGTACCTTGACTTAGTCTTTTTTGATCGATCCTACTTAGGATTCTTTGCGATTCATCATATTTTAGATCTCTGTAGTCTGTTCCCTTTTTATTGGTGAATAGTATGAAGTTGTATAAATATACCACAATTTATTTATTCACCATTTGGACTGTTTTCAATTTGGGGCTATTATGAATAAAGCTGCTGTGAACATTCATAGACAGGTTTTTGTGTGCATATATGTTTTCATTTCTCTTGGGTGAATATCTAAGGAGTGGAATCACTGAGGGATATAGCCAGGGATGTTTAACTTTCTAAGATACTGTTGGACACTTTTCCAAAGTGGTTGCACCATTTTACACTTCCACGAGCAGTGAATGCAAGTTCCCTGTGCTCCACATCTCCCCCACTTCATAGAGGACTCCTCCCCCGCCCAGATTTCTGCTCCTGCTCTGAAGATTCCAATCGCTTCGCCTGCCCTGAGGGCCCGATCTCTGCCTACAGCTCACTGCACCACAGGAAGATGAGGACGAAGCAATCATGGGGCTCAGCCCCAGGTGTGGCCCTTCTCTCGGGGATGATAGTCTGGCTCTTCCTGTAGTCCAGTGTCTAAAAAGAGGTACCTCATTCTTTTTTTGGTCCAGTTTTACTGTTGTTTACAACAGGAGAACTAATTTTCTACTAGTTCCTTCTCCACAGCTAGTAGCAGAAGTCCTCCGTGCTGTGTGTTTTATTCAGGGGGGGGCCTATGTGTTAAAGTCTCAAAGACTTTCTTTTTCGTTGTAGCCCTGTGATAACGATGGTTGACCCATTTATATCAACCGAAAAATGCAGAGAAAGAAGGCTATTAAAAGTGTCTGCTTATCAACTTGCAGTGAAGAATCCAACCCATCGAGCTAAAATCCTTGTGTGAGTATGGTCTGTGCAGTTTCCTTCGTAAGCAAGGCACCGAGTGGAATCATAATCAGAAGTTGTTTTATTGAGTTTCTAGCATGAGGGATCACTGTCTTGAGCAGCCAGAATTAGCCTGTAATCAAATGCGTTCCATCTCTAAGCCCCGTTTAATCTAAAGGTTGTCCTGCTGATGGAATCAGCAAGGGGAGTTAGATGCATGAATGGATGGATGGCATCAAGCTGTGATAGCCTGATGCATCCAGGTTATAACAGGAAGAGTCTTGCCAGTGGGATCAGAAATACATGAAGTCTGCCCTACTTCCTTCATCTGTCTCCACCTAAGAAAGGACCCTTCTGTCGGAACAGGAAATACTTGCAGTGTACAGCCCTTCTGTCTTTTCCTTTTGCTTTGCTTGGTGACATCTCCGCTTTGATCCCTTATAAGTGATCTTGGAGTTGAGCTCGCAGACGGCGGCCCCATTTTCCTCATTTCAAGGTTTGTAGGGAGCACCTTTCTGTAGCTCTAAGTATTGAAGATAGGCGAGCACATGAACCCTTTTCTGCATTCTAAGTCTACCTCTCTAGGACAGAATATCTTGTGTGGGTGGCTCTGTGTTAGCCAACTTTCCTTGCGCCCTACGGGTATAGCACTCTTTTCTGCCCCTGACTGAAGGAGACAGCAAATAAACAATTCCTACGCAGAACAAGTTGTTGGACTGCATTCCTTCCATCTCAGGATTCTCAGATTCTAAGTTCACGTGGTCTTTTCACATTTTGAAATGTCACAGTCGTCGGCTGCCTTGGAGAAGGAGCAACTTAATTTGGTTCTGCAAAATCAAAATGTATTTGACAACTGGAAGGTGTCTGACAGAGAAAGCTCTGCAAAATCTGTATTGATTTGCTAGAGTTGTTGTCACAAAGTACCCAAACTGAGTGGCTTAAATGACAGAAATGTATTATCTCAGGGTTCTGGGGGCCAGAAGTCTGAGGTCAAGGTGTCAGCAGAGTTGGTCCCTTCCGAGGGCTGTGAGAGGGCATCTATGCCACCTTCCTAGTTTCTGGTGGTTTGTGGCAACCTTGGCATACTAATATTCCATGGCCCATGGCATTCTCCCAGTGTGCTTGCCTTGTTGGTCCACATAGCTGTGTCCGAGGCGTCCTCCTGTGGCCAAATTTTCAGTGAGGGGCAAACTGGCACAGGGCAGTATCCTTCTTTCCCTGCCACAGGTAATGGTAGTCCCCAGCACGCAGGAAGTCTACAGAAACAGGTGGAATCCATGCGGCCTGATGAAGCTGCAGGGCAAGGTAGCAAGATAGGCCTGGACTTGGGGCAAATAGCCCTGAACCCCAGTGTGCGACTTCGAACGTCAACATCCCCATCTGCAAAGTGAAGGAAGTAACACCGGTGGCTTCTTAAGGTCCCTCCAGTTCTAAAGATGAATTCTTGCAGCACCTGGGAACTCAAGTTATAATCCTTGAATATGGGCTAAGGTGTGTCCACTAGGGGGCAGTAACGATCTGCTTTCGGATCTCTACCCTTTGAAGGGATGTTTAGTCTTACTAGAGGGACGTTAGTTAATGGAAAAAAAGGCGGGGGTGGGGATAAGGAATCCCTTCTCAATTTCCCTTCAAATACTAAGCTACTTTGGAATAAGTCATGGCCATTTAGAGCAACAAGAAAAAAATTAGTGTTTTGTTTTGTTTTGTTTTTACTATCTGCATCAGATTGAATTTCCCCAGACTTGACCCCCCTTATCCATGAGGAACCATCACTTTTTCCTACTGTGTTGAACTTGGAGATCATTGACTTGTTAAGCCACAGAATTTCAGACCTAGAAGCTCTTTTCTTAGCTGGGGAAAGGCCAGGGTGGTAGTGAATGGCTACCTCAAGGTCACATGGCAAGTGAGCGGCAGAGCCAGGACAAGAAACCATCAAGATCAATTTCTCAGCTCCGTAATGAGAGATGATCTCTGAAGTTCCATTAGGCCTAACAGTCTGACGTTCTGGTCACAGTTTTCTGGCCAGATCTCTGCTCCCCCATGGTGGTTCTAAGTAAGCACTAGATTTTGCTTGGTAGTTTGACTTTAAAAGAAAAATAGACATTATTTGTTTAGAGCATTTTTAGGTACACAACAAAATTAAGTGGCAGGTACAGTGACTTCTCATATGTCCCCTGCCCTTGCATGGGCATAGCCTTCTCTGTTATAAATGTCCCCCACCAGAGTGGTATGTCTGTTACCATTGATGAACCTACACTGAAACCTCGTTATCACTCAGAGTCTAAGGCTTACATCGGGGTTCACTCTTAGTGTTGTACATTCTGTGGATCAAGATGAATTTATAATAATACGTAATTGCCATTATAGCATCATACAGAGTAATAGTTTCATTGCTTTAAGAATCCTCTTCATTCCTCCCTCCCCCCAACTTCTGGCAACCCTTGATCTTTTCACTGTCTCCAAAGCTTGCCCTTTACCAGAATGTCATGTAGTTGGAATCATACTGTATGTAGCCTTTTCAGATTGGCTTCTTTCACTTAGTAATGTGCATTTAAATTCCCTTCGTGTCTTTTCATAGCTTGATAAAT
>JAQQSQ010000226.1:0-14959 GCA_028627145.1 Eidolon dupreanum | reverse complement strand
AGAGGGGAGCCAGGAAGGCCTTGGTACCCAAAGAGGCAGCTCCCTGGGCTGAGGATGTCCAGATCTGATGTTACAGGATGAGAGGAGCAGTCTAGGAGGTCTCTACCTACCTGGGGTAGCTCCTCTTCCACAGTCTGTTCAATGTCATCGCTGAAGGACAGCTTGGCATCAGCAATGGCGCAGTAGTGCCTAGTCCATTTCTAGAAAGCAAAAACAACATTAGTTCTTCCCCAAAGTCTCTGTCCCATCTACTCTGGGGCCCAAGGCCCCAGCCTGGCATCACCCCAGCATTCCCTGGGGGCTTGCCTTTCCCATCTTCATAAATATTTATGTTGGTTTCATAGAATTGGATCCCCTTTGAGATATTTCTTTTAAAACATTTATTTTGGGGTTCTTTTGGCATTTTCAGGATTTTTATATTCAGTGTATCTAAGGGTAGATAGGACCTAATATCAAATTTCTATTTCATATTTATTTAATTTGAAGCCTTTTATAAATGATGGAATTGTTTTTTTGTGTGTGTCCTGATGACTGTTTTTTACTATTTCATCTATTTTGGGGGGATTTTCAGGATTTCTCAGCCAGTTTGTCTAGAGAACCTTTCTTCAACATTTAATTGTGACTTAATTCTTTATTTACACTTTAACCATTTTTAATGTTTATTGCTAGGATATAAGAATGTAAGGACATGTAAAAATACCCTCAAACTGATTTGCATGCTAGGTTAAGGGATATAAGAAGTGGTATTAGTGCTCAAAATGCCTTATTCTCACCAAAACTTAAGGTGTCCAGTGGAACTGTCCCAGGTTGGAAGATACTAAGGAGTTAGGACAACTAAATGCATTGTCACATCCTGGATTGGATCCTGGACCAGAAAAAGGACATTAGTGGACAAACTGATGATACTTAATAAGGTCAGTGAATTAGTAGTATTGTGCCAATGTTAACTTCCTGGTTACAATAATTACACTCTGATTATTAGTATTCAGGGAATCTGGGTAAAGTGTATATGGGAATTGTGTGTGTGTGTGTGTGTGTGTGTGTATGTGTGTGTGTGTAGTATGTTATACTGAATTATAACAAAATTATTTCAAAATAAAATATTGAAAATATAAAAGAAAAATAAAGTTTCATTATAATGAATTCACTTGGGCAGAATCAGAGTAAGACAGGAACATTCTCAGAGGCCTCCGGCAGGCCTCAGATACATGCAAGGCTCTGAGAAGGGGAACGAGAAGACCCACCTGGTCAATGGAATCCCACATGTACAGTTCACCCTGTTGTTTGTGCTCATCTTTCTTGTCCTCCATGTTGACATCTACATCACCTCGGGGGCCCAGCTTCTTATGCTAGGGGAAAAAAACACACAGTCTGTCTCCCTTGAGACTCAGGTTTTGGACCTTTGAGCCAGCAAGCATTCATCCACATCAGCCAGCCAACAAACATCCATCTGCAGCATCCCACCACAGGGCCTTTGCACTGTCTTGTCTCTCCGCCTGGTTCCTCTCTCATTACATTCAGCTCTGAGGTCAGTGTCTCTTCCTCAGAGAAGCTTTCCTCAACTACTTGATGTGAAAACAGCCCAGTCCCCTGCCCATTCCTTCACTCCCTGGTCCCTGGTAGTTTTTCTGCACACTCCAAGACCTACATGTTTCTATGTATGTGTTTGTCTTCCGTCTTCCCTGCTAGACAATAAGACAAGTAAAATGGACCGTTAAAATGGTTAAAAGTTCTCTTATATTTTGTTTTGTTCCTCATTGAATTTCCTGTGCTAGCTCAGCAGATAATAAGTGTGCGATGAACATTCGGTTAATCTAGGACACCACCCGTATGCCTGACATTCTCCAGCTCACAGAGGGAAAAGCAGGATCACAGCCAGTCCAGTGGGCACAGGCTGTGCGGGGTAGTAGAAGGCATGCTGAGGATGTACAGTAGGAAGCCCTGGGGGCAAACAACACTGCTGCTACTTTATCAGCTGTGTGACCCTGGACAGGTGGCTACACTTCTCTGAACCTCGCATTTCGCCATCTATGAGACTAAGATGGTGACTGCAACGTACTCACCTAGGTATATACTGACCACTCACCTAGACAAGCATTTATAAATCCCAGGTTGTGGTGACCTGGTGGAGGGAACTCAGGACTGGTAGTCAGACCTGGGTTCTACTACAAGGACTATCACTTTACTAGCTGTGTCACCTTGGCCAGGTGACAGCCTCTTCCTCGATCTCAGTAACCTCCTCTACAAACTGGAAATAATGACACCCCTGCAAGATCCTCTAAGCCAATGGGCATATAAGATATCTGTAAGCAGTAAAGCATGACAGAAGTGATCCGTTTTGAACAGCTTTGAATTATTTCTTTAGCAGGAGCTAACTGTGTAACCTCAGCTGAGTCACTTAACCTCTAGACCTCAGTGTCCACATCTGTGAAGTGGGCTAGGGGCCTGGGTAAGTCATGCAGCGTGATGATGAGATTGAATAAGAAAATACTTACAACCATGTGTAGCCCCATACCAGTACGTGGCACACTGACTGTGTCACAAATGCTATTCCCACCCCCTTTCCCTGAATACAAAGAGGTGAGCCACAAAGTACCACAGGTGGGGCAATGGGTGCTTTAAAAGAGGCCTTCACACCCTAAAACAGAAGCTGAAAATCCCTGGGGACATAGAGGGCAACAATGCCCCTCCTCTGAATGGACCTTGACCAAAGCCCTTCACATTGCTGGGTGCTTTCCTGTTGATAGGTCTGTCTCCCCACTGGACTGTGACTTCCTGGCACATAGGGATTGTTCTTAGCATATTCTGGTGACCCAATGACAAAATCTACATAGTAAACACCTATCCATCCTTCCATATCAACCTGCTAGTTGTCAACAAAATCCATCCTACTACTTCCACTAATGGCTGCCAAACTTGATCCCTTGCAGGCAGTATGATCATGTGACTAAGTCCTCACACAGGACAGGCTGGGACATGTACAATTGACAGCCACTTGTTTACCAGAAATTGCTGGCCCTGGACCCCCTCACATTCCCCTTTCTACGAGCTGGAGCTTCACCACTGAAGTCTGGGGAAGACCACGACCCCTTTCTCAGAATAATGTTTATAATGCATGAAATTATAAGAAAAACTAATTTTATTGAAATACAATTAAGATATTAAATAAAAAATATTTGCAACATATTAAAGATGTGCTTTATCTTGTGTAAGATCTAGAGGCAGATCTAATAATTCCTATAATTTCAAAGTGGTGACAAACACATTATTCTGAGATATCTGCAAAAACTGTAAATGTGATATAAAAATATCCATGATTTCTGCTGTTGAAAAAGCCCCAAGTGGCTCGTTGCCAATATTTGTAATGGAAGAAAATATTAAGTTTTACTTAGAGGTTAATAAAAATAGAGAGGCAACATTTATTCCCAAAGTTCATATGCCACCCCTCCCAGGTTCTATTTGTGGGTGCTTTGGGGGGTCTGTGGAACCACAGTTAAAAATTCCTTCCCTGGGAAGCTGTAGAACAGGACCCTGGGTTCCTGGATAACCTTGTGGGCCAGAGCTCAAAGCTTCCAGAACACTCTTCCTCAGATGAGAAAGAAATCTACTCTTATGTGCTTTAAGCCTCTATATATCTGGTCTCTTTATCCTGGTAATACAAATACCCAAACGTCACCCCCCTCCATGGCATCCCTAGCACTCGGGCACAGCAGTCACTCATCTCTCCCCACAGCACGTGGCATGCCATCTCATTAGGGCACACAGCCTTTTTGGGCAGCTGTCCACCTCCAGTCCATATCCCACTCTGGACTGGGAGCTCCTGAGGACAAGAATAGTGCCTGGGTCACCAGAACACCCCAGCACCTTGCACAGGACTCAGGTGCATGGTGAAGGTTTGCCAAAAGAATGAACAGACGACTGTGAGTTAGTACTTACGTGGCACCTGCTATGGAACAGTTCTAAGCACTCACACTCTTTCACAACATGCTCACATAGCACACTAACCACGTGGATTCTATTACAATCTCCCACTCCACCCTCCCAAGACTACAAGGACATACAGGCACCAAGAGGCGGAAAGACCTTGCCCAGGGTCATGGATTAGTCAGGAGAGTGGTGTGAACCTGGGCAGTGGGACCTGGAGCCTGTGCCCTGAGCCGGTGGCTCTCCTAAATGAATGACAGCAGCCCGAGGCCACCTACTTTGATGATGATCTTCTCCCGCAGCTGGGTGGGCGAGGGTAGCTGGTCAGCACTGGCCTCTGTGGGCTTTATCAGCAGCAAGTCGCCAAACACCTCCTTGAACACTCTGGCCATGTAGCGCTGCTGCTCCACGCCACAGTGCTCCTCGATGGACAGGATCACAGGGAAGCTGCGGGCAGCAGGGTAGCTGGCTCAGCGAGGGGGGTGCAGGCAACCCATCTATGCCTGCCTCGCAGAGCGAGTGAGTGGCTGGGGACCCCGTCTGCACCTGCCTCGCAGAGCAAGCGTCTGGGACCCCGTCTGCGCCTGCCTCGCAGAGGGCCAGGTCCACTCGGTAAAGGGGAGCAGAGGTCACAAGGTTTCCCAGCATCCGCCTCCTCCAGGCTCTCCAACCAGGGAGTGAGTTATGCTCTTGGCCTGTAGGGGGCGCCAACACTCTGCTGAGGACTTGGCAGTGAGTGGTCAAGACCCAGCTGAGGCTGGGGTGCTTTTGTCTCAGCACGTGTCTGTGGGGTGGGGGGAGATCTGCCCGTCTGTCTGCTCACTGTTCAACCTTAGCTTCTCCTTCAAGGTGAACCACCTGGAAATCAGACAACCGACCTTGAGGTGACAAAGGCATGGTCTTTGATGGCCTGCACGACGTCATCAAACTTGATCTTGGTGGTCCGTGTCCAACCGTGGTAGATGATGGGCTTCCCATCGGGCCCGTCCCAGCAGTCCACTGGAGGGAGAGACCCGCAGCCTCACCACCTGTCCATCGCTCCCACCTTGCAAGTGTCCTGATGGTGGACACGCTGCTGGGCCAGCCATGCGATCAGCCCTGACCCCCACGCCAGCTCAGTTACTAGAACGTGGAGGCCAAACTCTATAATCACACTCAGGGGCCACCAACATGAGGACATGTGCTACCTGTGTGGTTCCGGGAGGATTTTGGTTGTTTAATTAAAGGTCCCTTGGTAGTGCAATGCGTTTGTCCAAAAGAAACTACTTTAAATGTTTCTTTTCTAAAAATATTTATATCGTGTTTTATTTTCTGATTTCACTTGTCTAAACCTTGGCTCACTTTTTCTGGCAATGGAAATAATACACAGCAATGTGAAAATTTATTCTTAAAGGTTCATAGTAAAATATTCAAACAGAACTGGGTTATATAGAAAGTGAACACCCTCTATATCTTCCTCCCCAAAAGGTGACAAGAGCTGACAATTTCAAACTTAATTTCTTCACATTTGCTCTTTCCCAAGGGACAAAAAAGTAAACTAGGCCATAATCTGAAGGAAAAACTGCCATTAAAATTTGATACCATGATGAATGTTTTTTATAAAATCGGAGCCTAAATCAGTGGTTTGTGCCTTTTCTCAGCCCAATACACCTAATGAGCCTCTGGTGGTCAAGCCAGGCTGTGGAGTGAGAAAGGAGGAGACGGGAGGGAGCAGCTGACTCCTGGGCACATCCAGGCACCTGGAATCACCTGTATTGGGGCGTCTGTGAGCAATTATGACAAGAACGGTCAGTATGGCAGGGCCAGTTGCAAAAACACGAAGGACATTTATTTTTTTTTCTTCTAAAAATAGCCCAGACAGAAACCAAGGGAGAGCAGAGGACAGTAAAGCCACCTTTGCTACTGGCCTCCCAGGCCTTTCATCGTATCAGGACCCTCTCTGGATGTCTAAAACTCCCACCTAAGGCTTTGTGGCTCTCACCCAGCCAGGCTCAATACCGCTCCCTGTCTTGGGGACAATATTCTTCTAGAGTAATGTCCCTGTTATTGATGTTATATCCCTTACCCAGATGCCACAGGCATCTGGTTTCTTTCTCAGGCTGTCCCTTCCATCCTTACTATTCAGATCTTAAAAAAAAAAAGCAAAAAAAAAAAAAAAGCATCAATAACTCCAAGTCTTCTCTCAGTATGCTGTAGGAGTTATCTCCACCAGGAAAAGCTTACTCACACTCAATGCAGCGACAGCCCATGCGCAGACAGCGGATGTATGCTTCCGTGGATGACTCACTCCGCAGCTGGTCACCTGTAAGGTACCTGAAGGAGAGGAGGTGGGCCTGCATCTCAGGAAGTCTTTGGGGAACGCCTCAGCCCAAGGCCCCCCAGGCCTGAGTTCTTCCTGTCTAGAAAGACCCATGGTTATGATCTGGGACAGACACATGCCATCAGATGGCCACACCTTAGACTCAGGCCACAATCATAGGATGTAAACAATAAGTGGAGGTCCCTAAACAGCCACAAGGTTTCCCAGCACCAGCCTCCTCCGGGCTCTCCAACCAGGGAGTGAGTTATGCTCTTGGCCTGTAGGGGGCGCCAACACTCTGCTGATGACTTGGCAGTGAGTGTCTCAGCATGTGTCTGTGGGTGAGGGGAGATATGCCCGTCTGCTCACTGCTCAACCAAGTAAGCGTATGGTCAAGACCAAGTGTTTTTTTGAGAAGAACTTGGTCAAAGGGTGTCAAGAGTGATATTAATGATCCTCCCATGGCTGCTCACTGGTCATCAGTCTAAACAGGGCAGAGAAGGTCCATCATTTCGATATCAGAAGCCAGGAGCTAAACAGGTGATCAACAGCTATTGGTGGAATTTGCTATGCTATGAACTCTGTCCACCATACTTAAAAATACATATTTTATGCACTCTCCTCCTCCCCATGTCCCCCTTTGTAAGAGTTTTTATTCCTTAACTCTCTTCTGGGTTTGGTAGAATTCACCATTCTTAAATCAATGGACATGGTGAGAAAGAGAGAACTAGAAATCAATTTGCCACTGAAAAAGACTGTACCTTCCAAAATGCCTGGAGATAAGCTTAAGGGCCTTCTCACCAACTCAGGCCTGGAATGACACCTGAGAAACCACCAATCTACAGCTCTCCGGGTGCCTATGATCCAAAGCCTTCACCCTCTCACCTGATAAGGCAGACTAAATATCGGAACTTGAGTGCAGCATCATTTTTCTCTTCCAGTCTATTCTCTCTCTGTTTTTTTTCTGTTTGTTTGTTGTTATTATTTTGCAATTAGGATAATCTTCCAAAGATGTGAATTTGAGCATGTTGCTCTCTGGCTTAAAAGTCATCAGTGGCTCCCAGTGCCCTTGCTGTCCCTTAAAGATTCCACTCAAGCTAACCCTGCCAGCCTCCTCTCCTGCCACTTATACGCCCCCCACTACTGATTCTACAGTCTAGTCTTAATAGACCCCACCTGCCCCTTGACCTCTGCACGTGCTATTCCTCTGTGTGAAGCCCTTTATTTCACCTGGCCACCTGTTCTCCTCTCACCAACTCCTGTCCACTGTTAAGATTCAAAGGAAGCCTTTTCCCCTCCAAACACATGAGAACAGTGGTGCCCTGTCCTGCCCTGTTCACTGCTATATTCCCAGTACCCAGGAAGCACAGGGCACTCAGTAAATATCTGTTCAATTATTAATTCAATTGCTTTGCTGTGGCTACTATGAGATGCCCACACCATGAAAACCAGCTTTGCTGATTGGCTTTTTAGGGGCACAGGAAAAGGGATTATAGCCATACCAACTGGGAAAGAGAGGTGCATTCCCCTACCCCTTCCAGAAGCATGTGTATATTCCGATCTAAGCAGCATGGCCCAGCACTCCATCCACTTCCCACACGCTTCGCCAGAACGGCACATTGGAACGCCTGCCACATTCCCCTCCATCTGCGACCCATCGCAGGCTGGTTGCAACACTCACGTGTTATGTGATGAGGAGATCCAGTAATGGGATAAGGGGTTGTTCATGTCCTGTATGTCTACCACGTCATACTTTTCATCCCAAATGCTGTTCTCCCGTGAAAACAGGTATGTGAGGAACTAGAGAAGTCACAGACACAAAGATGAGACCATCACGATGAAGCTCAGGGTGGGTGGTATCTGGTCCTTTCTGGCCTGTGCCAACACGAGGAAATGGCAGCTCCGATACATTAACCTAACAGAGGGTCACCAGGCCTCCCTCACTCAGGTTGCCAATGCAGAGGCTCAGATAGCAAAAGGCTGTACTGACACATTTCGTTGACTTTTACAATGTTTTCCCTTTTAATGCGTATCCTAAAATATGTTACTATGAGAGTATATGCTTCCCATGTATAAGATTTAAGGCATAATAGTACCGTGAACATTTGTGAACCCACCACCCAACTTGAGAAACAAAACATTAATAGCATCGTAACATCTAAAAGACAGGAAATTTCCTATCCCAATTCCAGACCCCTGTTTTAAAAAGACAGAAGGCTGAGTGACACTGGGGTAACACTCTGCTTTCTGGGAACAGCCTTATAGAGGACAGGAGCTCCCAGTTCTCCCTCAGTCTCACCTCCCCTGCTGCCTCACTCAGGGCCAAATGCAACCATTTTCAGCAGCGCAGGGACCCGGCTGCCCCATAAACCTTTGAACTTGTTATGCTTATAATGCGCTCCCGGGCAGCAGACGCCCTCTGGTGGCTAAATCAAGGAACACACCCAGGCAACAAGGTCGAGAGAGGATAAGAAAAAGAAAAGGCTGCAATAATTCATTACCTGGAAGAAAACCAGCTAGACACAATGAGCCCACTCACCTCATCAACAAACAAGAAGGGCTCGGCAGTTTCCCTCATCGTGTCATCGATAAATTTTGTCATCCGCTCACGGACTTTGTTCAGATCCTGAGCCCAGTGTTCCTTAGAATAACAAAGAGAACAAGAAATCACCAAAAGAGAGGACTAGCAAAAAGTCATGCCAGACCATCGGGATGACTTGCCTGGCTGATCCTGGGCAAGTCACATACCCTCTCTGTGCCTCCTTGTCCACTGCAAGGAAGTCATAAGATCCATGCACAGTTTCCATGAGAACATATAACATAAAGTAACTTTATTCTTCTCTTCTCCAAACCCTAAAACCCCAAGTATTCATTAGGCAAAAGGATGATACAGAACCCACGGACTCAACTTTGACTAATGTTTGCTGGGTTCCAAATATTCTAAAACCTCCACCTTTAAGAATAAAAGCAAATGTGCTACCAGATGTGGGTGTGGTTGGATGGGAAGGCTCAGACAGACCAGGATGTATGAAAGAAGAGCTTAAGCACAGATACAAAAGAGGTGGCAAAGAAATGACCTCCCTGGCATGTGGGTTCAAATCAACAATGAGCCCTGCTGTTAATGCTCACAAATCTACTTAGACAAGGGATGCAAAATTTCTAGAGAACAATTTTTTAGAGGAACGGCCAGTCCATTTGAATACAGAGGTATTAAAATCTTTGAATACTAAAACACAAAATTCAAATTGTAGGATACTTAATGCAAAGGCCTGGGCAGGCCTAGATGTCCCCAGGAGGCCAGAAGCTTCCTCCTTCCTTCTACAAAGATTTTGCATAAAAAGCATCGGTATTTAGCTGATATAAGCAGACAGCTGTGAATAAGAAATATTTTGCTTAAAGGAGTTTAAAATGCAAATAGTCTAGGGTTTAAAAAATGAATCAACCTAGTGTGGGGTATTGTGCTAGATATCTATAATAATAAAAATGATAAGAATAACAATGAAAGGAATAATAAATGGTGACAGCAGTCAACACTGGGCATGGACTGTATGTCAGGCTCTGTGCTAAATCTTTTTCACATAGTAGCTCATTTTGAACTCATGCAATCCCAGGAAGTACATATTATTCTCCACATCATATAAATGGTAAAACTGAGGCTTCAAGTCATTAAATAACTTGACCCAACAATGAGCCCAAGACTAACTCAGGCACATCAGTTCCAGGGTCTTCCTTTTAACCCCATTTCTACAGTGTCATCCATCTCTCCCAGGGCCAACTGGGGCATATTTCACCAGTCTCCTAATGAAATTTAGATTGGTTCCAAGTTTATATTTCTATTAAAAATGCTGCCATTATTTCCTTAGGGTAAGTTCCTAGGAGGGCAATTATTTAAGGTATACAAACCTTTTTTTAAAAGTTTTCATTTTAATTGCACATTGCCAAAGTGCTTTCTGGAAAACTTATACTAACTTGCACACCAACTACTGCAGTAATTATTCTACATATGTGCATCTGTCACTCCAAACGAATGCCCTAGACAACTAGCTTTGCTTCATGCCATCACCCAACAGAGCACTGGGCACAAGGAACAGTAAGGGTCAACAAGACTGATGGCTCAGGGTCCCCGCCCTTGACAACATGTCTGCCGTTTCTACTGCATATTTACACAGAGGCTCATACGCTGTCCTGCATGCGAAGAGCTCCCATACTTTGCTCCTGGCCCATACTCCTGATCTTGCAGGGCAGCCCAGCCCTGGGGCCAGGATAGGGAAAGCCTGTCATTCTCCCCTGCAATAAAATTAACCAGCACTAAGTGGTAAATTCTAGGACATAAGGCTACTTGTCCCCGACAGTTTAGCCATTTTACTTCTGACAAGGAGAAAATCCTGAGATGTCAGACTAAGGGGTGGAAGGAAGGGACAAGAGAGGTTAATCAGTTAACAACCACGGGGCAAAACCAATAAAAGACTGCTTACACTCCTGTTATTTTGAAATGCTGAATTAACTTGCAGGTGGCCAGTTCCAGGATTATCTAAAGAGGATGGCTAGGCACCACCAAGCGCCAGGCACCACTGACCACCCATCACCACTGACCACTAGGCACCCCCGCTTCTTGCTTATGCATGAACTTCCCAGACTGCTGCCCACCAAACCCAAGGAACAAACACTTCCTTCCTTACGGACTCCACCTATCCCAGAACTAGCCCTGCTTCACCTCCTCCCACCCCCCCTTTTATCACAGCCAATGTAAATTCTTTCAAAAACACCCTTCTTCCCCACACTGTTCCCATAAAAGAGCCCGTCCACTCCAGGACAGCTGCACGTTTGTCTTCTCCACTGAGCGCCGTAGCCGGTGCTGCACACTGCACGCCCAGGGCCCCGTCCTTCCCTGGTCGGCATATGGCTCCATAAACCCTTTCTTTCAGAAACGCGTTTGGCCATGAAAGCTTTTTGTTTAACACTTCAGTAGCTCCCTACAAAACTGAGTAAGTCAGCGCAGTGCAAAGAAGAGTATGGTGAAAAAGAAAAAACCATACGCCTCTCTCTCTGCTTCACTGTACTGTAAGCACAGTGCCTACAGCATATAATGGTACCCAAGAGAATTCACTGACCTCCCTTCATTTTACTTCCCCTCGGTGGTGGCTCAGGCTGAGCAAATAAGCCTTCTCTTCATCACTCATATTCAACCTCCACATGGGGAAAGCATGACACCTCGATGTCCTTGGTCGCCATTTATCACCTTAAAAAAGCTACCGCCATTCCCTGTGCCTTCCGTGTGGCTGGCCTTCTGCAAAGTGTGTGTCTTTGTTCACTATTTTCTCTACAATCAAAGAAATTTGAACAGTGGCTGTGTATTGGATGACATTAAGAAAGTAGAGTTGATTGTGTGAGGTATAATAGGAGTATTATGGTTATGTTTTTTTTTTTTAGAAAAAGGGCATTTCATAAAAGACATACTGACATATTACAAGTGAAATGATGCACTGTCTGCAGTTTTCTTTTGAATTTTACAGCAAAGAAATGAACAGGGGAAAGGAAAGGAAGACATGTGGATGTGGAGATGGATGACAGATATAATAAAATGGGCAAAATGCTCATAATTTTTAAATCTGAGTGATGGTACATGGCGGTTCATTATACTAGCCTGTCTACTTTTGCACATGTTTGAAATATTCTGCAATACAAAGTTTTTTAAAAAGTGAATTGAATATCGTTATGAGCCTAAAACTGCTCTAAAAAAGTCTATTGAAAACAAACAAAAAATTAAAGAGAAAAAATGTAACTAAGACTCCAGTGATATAAATAAAACTTTTAAATAGATATGTGACTATGCACATAGATACATACTCATACATATGCATAAGGATCAATACAATCTTCTCTGACCCCCACAATACTGAGAAGCGGGCTCTCATCCCCGCTTTTCTGGGACATGAAAAGGTCAAACTACCTCTCCAAGGTTGCACAGCTAGTAAGAGGATCTCAGGTTTATCTCCATCGAACTCAGGTTCTCAGCTGGGTACTAATGACTTTTGGGGTTGTGTAATTCCTTACTGTGGGGGGCTGACCTGTGCATTTTAGGATGCTGAGCAGCACCCCTGGCCTCTGCCTACTACATACCATTAGCAGCCCCTCCACTTGTGGCAACCAAAACTGTCTCCAGACATCACCCTGGGGGACAGAACTGCCCAGCGGAAAACCACTGCCCAGCACAAAACTCCTCTGACTCCGCCACCACCTTGGAGCCCGCATGCAAACACTCCCAGAGACTTTCCGCGTGTCATTTGTTTAAGGACAACTGTGCTATTATATCCCCTAGAGGAGCCGGCAGGTTCATCTACCTTAGTCAGTTAGGGAAAGCTCCCGGGTGGGGGGGGGGGGGCGGGTGACACCTAAGCTGACCCAGGAGAAAGAGCAGAAGCCAGCCAGGTGAGGAGGACACAGCCGCCCCCAGGCCCTCGCCACCGCCTGCCTTGGCGGGCTCTCACCCTCACCCGTCCCCAATCTGTGCACCTTGAAAAGGAGCTAACATGAGGCTGTTCTCATTCCAGAGTCTAAGACACCACAGCAGCATCAGACAGGGAGACTGCAACAGTTTCATGGCAACAGATGGCCAGGTGAAGGCAGGTGGCAGGTGGTGAGAAGCTGAGCAACTGTCCAGGCAGCTCCCCACAGGTCCCCGCACCCTGTTGTTCTCTCACCTGCTGTTCATGTAAGAGGAACCGCTGGAAGTCGTGCAGGTGGATAGCAGAGGCGTCCGGCCGGTCGGTGTTGCTGCCCTCGGGGAAAGAGAGGGTGTTTAGAGAGGAACACATTTCAACAGTCGAGAGGTAATTCCAACCAGGCAGCCAGCCACCCAGACACCCTGCCAAGTCCCTCCACAGTGCCAGGTGCAGGCTGGCCAACAGGAAAACAAAGGTGACCTAGATGACATCCCTGACCTACATAGATGACATCCCTGACCTACAAAGATACAAAAATAATGCCGGAACCTCAGAGGGCAGCCCCGGAATCTGCACTTGACTGCCCACAAGTGGTTCTGGTGCTGAAGAAGGGGAAAGGGGGGAAGGAGAGAGAGCAGACGTGCGTGTGCACAGAAAATGCTTTGGTACGACTGGATGTGGCAGCATTTAGGGGGGCCGTAGAAGTAACTGGGCCACATCAAAGAGTGTTCCCAGAAGCCATAATCCAGAGATCGCTGGGCCATCGAGCATTCTGAAATAGAAGCAGGGGCTACAGGAAGCCCTCCAGACTCGGTGGATGGGGAGAAGCAGCCGGAACATGCAGTGAGCAGAGGCCCGCTGCTGGGAGACCCTCACCAACTTTTTCACTTGAGACAAGGGAATCCTTCGCCCTGAACAAAGGGAGCCTCCACCTGAGCCAGCAGCTTGCTGAAAGATGGCCACGTGCAGATTTTCATGGCTATCAAAAAACCGGGACCTTACTGGACTAGCACAAGCAACTCTGGTCTCTAGGGAAAGTGCATTCTATAGGACAGCTGTCCATGGAAATTTGTGCTTTTCCCTGAGCTCTAGCAGAGGGCTGGGGAGAGAGGTCTTTTTAATATATAGGAGGTAAAAAAAAAAAAAACATGCTCTAAGTTTTCTCCCCTTATTAAACACTCAGGGTCAAAAAGCCTATTGTTTTTATGACTGTATTTCTAACCTTTGCTAACCGGTCTCATGATCTAACAATACTTTTTTTCATAAAAATACTACTAAAAATCTGATTCATTTTATATATGCTTTGAAGTCTTGGGGTTTCTGCTTTAGAAAGAGACAAAGGGAATACTGTCAAACTGTCCACATCATTGAAGCCCGGTTCTGCAAATCAGGCCCAGGTCAGCATGCCGCAAACCATGTTATAGGTGCTATTAACTCTTCGGCAAAGATCTCTCCCAGGCAGATAGGTTTGAGAAGCATAGAATGTTTTCTAACTTCCCCACGTGCAGAACCAGTACCACAGGAAACATCCTGACAAGTCCTGCAGCACTACTTTTTAGAAACATCATGATTACCTTTTGTAGACCCTTGCCACACACCACGTGAAGTACTTTATATATTTTGACTCATTTTAATTCACTTGCAAATATCCCCAACTCACTTGGCAGCTAACATTGTTTTAATTTGTGTAAAAAAAAAAAAACAATTAACCAGTCATGTTCTATGACATGTACTCCAGGAAAGGAAGTCCTTAGGCATGTAGACTTCTCTGTAGAACCTTCTGGGCCACCCTCCCAAATGCCATAAACCCCATTGCTTCGTTCATGTTTATCCATCCCACAGGCTCAGCATGGCCAATCCCCGCATAGGGGGACACCCCCTCCCCAGTGCCTGCCCACAGAAGAGGACCCCCGGAAGCCAGCTGGCTGAGCTGGGAGGACCCACAAGGGCACCAATGCCTGGCACAGTCGCCCAAAACAACAAAAGCCCAGAAGAGAAGTCTCACCCCAAGATGAACACGGAAGAATCTTTTTTGAATTCATCAAAAATCTGAAACAGAAAATAAAAGGAAAACACACACAAAATCAGAACTTTAGACGTCAAGCTGCTTGATACAAATGAACAGATTTTGGGGGGGGGGATTAAAAATTATCACTGTAATATTGTGTGACTTATTAATTCAACTGAACAGATGTTTTCCTGTTAAAAATTTTTAACAGGAATTCGTGTGACTTGTAAATATTCAAATATAACAGAAACCTATGAGGCAAAAGGTAGAAAAGTTGTCCTCACC
>JAQQSQ010002267.1:0-11115 GCA_028627145.1 Eidolon dupreanum | reverse complement strand
CCACTGGGCGTGGCTGAGCAGATGTCACTATTGTCACTACCTGGAGGGCTAGAGTCTCCCTTTCTCCACTTCCCCACCTGTCCTCCAAATGTGGCTCTGGATTATTTTTTGCATCTCAATTCGACTGAATTATAGTTTTCAGTTGTTTACAAATTAATTTTTGTCTTAAAGTCGCTTAATTATGTAAAAACGACCGGAGCTCGCTACCCAAAGCAATAGAAACGTTAAAAAGACCGTAAAATACCACCCCCGAAATAATCCTTTAAAAATTTTCCCCAACCGCCTCTGTACCTAGAAACACACACAGGTAGACATGGACCGTTTAAAAATGGAGTCGTTCTAGCCCTGCTGTTACAGGCCCGTTTTTCCCACATGGAAGCAAGGGCATCGATGCGTGTCAACAAACAGAGGCTGGCATCACCGTTGCCATTGCCACATCGGACCCATTGTGTGGCTGCGTCGTAATTCTGTTAACAGCGCCCTTGTTGACGGATGTGAGTGTCATTTCCAGCTTTCCGGTTCCTGGACGCCCCTGGACATGCGGCCTCTCACGTCTGTGCAAATAGCTCCACAGGGTCAGCTCCTGGGGGTGGGGTTTCTGGGATTAAGGGTTTGCAAGCCTCGCAGGGTGACACTTATGGGAAGTGCTTCTGTCGTTTTCAAACAATGTAAGAACTCCCAGAGGGGGGTTCTTACACGCGACAGGATTCCTCCTGGCCTCGGCAGGTGCCTCCTTTATTAAAATAGCTTCTTTAACTGATGATAAAGGTAACGCATTTCAATGTAGACAATCCAGGAAGTGCACAGGAAGTAGGGTGAAGACGATCGAAATGCCCTGTTGCTCCACACGGACATTACCTGTCTCTCCGTCCGTCAATCGATCTGGTTACCCTCATGCCACTTTCTCCGAATGCCGTATCGTAAACCTAGGTCCATCTGGCTAAAGAGCCTTGAAAAGACGATAAAAACACACCTCTCACGGTCACCCCGCAATCACTGAACACTTAAAAAAGTCGGCACCCCACGGGAGGCCGGCTGTTCGCACGTCGCCGTGTTCACTCTGGCCAGTTCTTGCACAGACGCAGAGTCGCCCCACCGAATCAGCGCCACGTGGCAGCTGCCGGGCTCTGCCTCCTGCCTTCCGTGAACAGATCCTCATTACCTCCCCATGGCTGAATGATATTTGATCGAGCAGAATGTTTAATCCGTTATCTGTCATCTGCCGTTTCCAGCTTTTAGGCGTCACAGATACTGCCGTGGTGTTCGTCCTTGTGCATAAGACTTTGCAAACACACGTGAGGGTTTTCTCGGGGCGATTCCAAGAAGGGGGGCTGCCAGCCAGCCACACAGAGCCGGATCGTCCCCCAGAAGGCTGCCAGCCATTACATTCCTGGCGGTGTAAGAGGGTACTGCCACCAACACCGCCGAGTGACATGCTTTGTCTGTGCTGGCTGCAGATGGCATCGGCGTGTTCCGATTGCCAGTCCTTTGCTTGCTGGTGAAGGCGAGCACCTTTTTAGTGGGATTATGGACTATTTGTATCTTGACTTTGACATTCCTTTTTGCTTTTATCCAATGATCTACTGCATTGTCAATCTCACTGATTTGTAAGATACATAGATATACACACACACACACACACACATACACACACACATATATGTCACTCTTCCGTTTTATGTGTTGCAATATTTCCCGTGTCTTTGGACTTCGTTAACGTTTTTTCTTCTAACTCTGAAGGGGTTTGTGGGCGAGCAGATGTCTCGAAGCCCTTTATCGTCACTGTGTGTGTGGGTATATGTTGTGTTCGGACGGGTCTTTCTCAACGGGGCATCAGCACCTGCACGTGGCACTTTTTTGCAGCAGGGGTCTAGCACCGTCTCACTGGGGTTCGGAGCCTTGTAGTGGCTGGAGACGTGGCGACCCTCCAGCCTCCAGGCGTGTGCCCGCCGCCCTGAGGGGAGAGGCCTCCTGTGGTCGCGTGCTGGGGGCAGGAACTGACCGTGGGCCCCATGGCAGAGCCTCCGACAGACGCTGCTCTCCCTTCATTTCTCTGCAGGAAGTGGCTACTATGTGCATGTCACGGCCTGACGGTTCAGAGGACCCTGGCCACCACCCTCGGCACAGAAGCCTGTAGCCTCCTCCCTGCAGATGTGGAGGGGAAGGGGGTGATGGGCAAGGAGAGACAGGGATGGGACCTCGGCCTTCGGAGGCCCCCATCTGACAGATCGTGTGTCTAGAAACTCCTGGCTTTTAGCCCCTCTGAGAGAGGCAATGATGCCATAATGTCTAATTCTTATGCTTTGAACTACTGTGTCATGATTCCTAGAAAGAGCAAGCATTTGCTTATGCCTCCCCCCAAAACTCCCCCCATCTGTGAAGATCCCAATGTCTTTCCAGGCTAATGGCCAAGGGAGAGTAGATTCCCACTTGGGGGAGCCTACATGCGCCACTTGACTGTAGGGCTTTGCAAGTGGGCATTGCAGGAGGACACGCCAGGTGACAATGCCAGGGAGCTCAGAGCAAGGCCAGGATGGAGCTCCTTTCCTGTAGGGTGGGCCTCCCAGAACGGGCTGTACCTCCATTGTGGAGACAGTACACATGTGCACGGAAGGCCAGGGCCTTCCGAGGGCCGCCACCCCTCAGTGGGGCAGACGTGGCTCCAGACAAGGCAAGTTCGTCTCAAGGTCACCCTGCAAGTACTGGCAGAGGTACCTGGGCCTGCCAGGAGAACAGAAATAGACACTGACCATGGGCGTGTGTCTGATGGGAATAAGCTTCACTTGGCCCTGTTCAAGGAAAAACTGTATTTTCAGTAGTGTCAGTGGGTAAAGTCCAAGTTATTTCTCACCAGAATAGAGATGGATTTACCAGGATGCAAAATACTAAAATCAGAAAGGAAAATAGAGACCTTTCTACCAACCTTACAGAGATAAAGGATTATAAGATGATAACGTGAACAACTAAACACAAACAAACTGGATAACCTGGAGGAAACACACAAATGGCCTAAATTGACTCAGGAAGAACTTGAAAATCTTAATAGACCTATGATGAGTAAGGAGATTGAACCAGTCGTCAAAAACCTCCAGACAAAGATAAGTCCAGGACCAGATGGTGTCACAGGTAGATTCTACCAAACAATTAAAGAATTAACCATCCTCAAACTCCCTCAGAAAATCGAAGAGGACAGAACACTTCCCATCTTATTGTACGGGGTCAGCGTTAACTTGATATCAAAGGCAGTTAAGGACGTCACAAAGAAAGAAAATGACAGAGCGATAACCCTTTGTGTATATATGAACATATACACAAAAACCCTCAATACGATTTCAGCCAATTGAATCCCACAGCACATTAAAGGGATTATACACCATGACCAAGTGGGAGTTGTCCTTGGAATGCAAGGGTGGCTCAACATAAGAAAATTAACCAACGTTATGCATCCCACGAATACCATAAAGAAGAAAAGGAAACACGACCCTCTCAGTTAATGTGGAAAAGGTATTTGACAAAACCCAACACCCTTTCATGACAAAAACTCTTAAGAAAATTAGGAATAGAGGGAATACACCTCAATGTGATAAAGAGTCTTTATGGAAAACACACAGCTAACATCATACTCAATGGTGAAAGACTGAAAGCTTTCTCCCTAAGACCAGAAGCAAGATAAGGATATCCACTCTCACCATTTCTAGTCAACACGATTCTAGAAGTTCTAGCCAGAGCTATCAGGCAAGAAAAAGTAAATAAAAGGCATCCAAATTGGAAAGGAAAAGCTAAAACTATTTTCAGATGACATAATCCTATATGCAGGAAAATCCCCAGAATTCACAAAAAAGCTACTACAACTAATAAATGGATTCATCAAAGTTTCAGGGCACAAGATCGGCACATAAAAATCTGCTGTGCTTATGTGCTGGCAACAAACAATCAAAACAAGAAATGAAGAAAGAGGTTTAATTTACAATAGCATCTAGAAGAATAAAATGTTTAGGAGGAATAAATCTAACCAAGACAGTAAAAGACTTGGAAGCTGAAAACAACAAAATACTGCCGAAAGAAATGAAAGATTTAAACAAATGGAAATACAGCCCATGTTCATGGATAGGAAGACTTAACACTGTTATGGTGGCAAGACTACTCAACGCGATCTACAGATTCAACACATTTCCTATCAAACTTTCGAGAGCATCTTTTTACAGAAATGGAAAAGCCAATCCTCAAACATATTAGTGGCAAGGGGTCCCATATAGTCACAACAATCTTGAAAAAGAAGAATAAAGTTGGAGAACTCACACCTCCCTTCTTCGAAACTTACTACAAAGCTATAGTAATTAAAACAGTGCGGTTAGTGGCACAAGGACAGACATATAGACCAACGGAACACAATGGAAAGCCCAGAGAGAAACCCTCACATGTAACAGCCAATTGATTTTCAACAAGGCCGCCAAGACTGTTCAGTGGGGAAAAGGACAATCTTTCCAGCAAAGGGTTCTGGGAAAACCAGATGTCCACATTAAAAAAAAAAATGAAGTTAGACCTTTACCTTATGCCGTGTATGAAAATGAACTCAAATTAGATCAAAGACTTAAGAGCTAAAACTAAAACTCTTTAGAAAAAAAACATTGGGGAAAATCTTTATGACGTTGGCTTTTCTAACCATTTCCTAATATGACACCAAAAGTATAGGCAACAAAAGAAAACACATAGATCAATCTGACTTCAAGAATTTTTGTGCATCAAAGGGAAGTCTTGGGAAAGTGAAAAGACAATCTACAGAATGGGAGAAAATATTTACAAATCATATATATATATATACATGTATATATATACATATATATCTGAAGAGATTAACATTCAGAATATATGAAGAACCCCCACAATTCAACAACAACAGAATGAACACCTCAGTTCCAAAACGGGCAAAGGACTAGAATAGATGTTTCTCCATGGAAGATAGAGCAATGGCCAAGAGCAAAGAGGAGATGCCCACAGTCATCATGTCATGATCAAATTCACAGTGTGATCCCACCTTGCCCCGAGGAGGATGGCTGTTATCAAAAACGGGGAGGGACGTGGAGAGACTGGAACCCTCGTGCGTTGCTAGTGGAGATGTACGTGGGAAACAGCTTGGTACCCACCCCTGAGTACGTACCCCAAAGTCTGAAGGCAGGGCCGCAAAGAGCTATCTGCACGCCGGTGTTCACAGCGGCGTTATTCATAGTAGGAAAAAGGTGGAAACAACCTTTTTCAGTGTCCATCAATGGGTGAGTGGCATATCGGGAGGACATGCACCACAGCACAGGGAATATAATCAATAATACTGAAATAACCACGCACGGAGCCAGGTGGGGACGAGACTCATCGGGGGGATGGCTTTGTAAATTATGTAAATGTCTAACCGCGACACTGTACCCCTGAAACCGATATAATATTGAATGTCGACTCATTGACAAATAAAAAACATTTTAAATAGTAACATAGCAAAAAAATAAAAAGCGGCATATTTATGCAATGGCATATTAATCAGCCAGAGAAAGAAATAAAAATTTGCCTCATGCTACAACATGGATGAACCTTGAAAACCTTATGCTGAGTGAAATAAGCCAGACACAGGACACATTTGTGTGATTCCCTATGTATGAGGCCCCTACCGCAGGCAAAGTCATAGACGAAGTGTCGATTAGAGGTTGCCGGGGGCTAGGGGCAGGCGGGGAAGGGAGGTCATCGTTTCGTGGGTACAAACTTTCCGTTTGGGATGTCAGAAGACTTTTGGTGTAGATAGTGTCATTAATAATACAACGTTGTGAATGTTTTTAATGCCACTGAACGTACACTTACAAATGGTTAAAATAATAAATATTATTTATGTACATTTTACCACAATAGAAAAAATAGTGGTGGGCTGTTGTAAGGATGGAGACATATACCCAGACTCGCCAGGATCCCACGCCATGCACAAACGCACACGGTCCACAGGCCTGAGAGGCACAGAGATGCGTGCGCGCACGTGCATTCCCAGGGGTACACAGAGACAGGTGAGTGAGCTCAGGTGACAGGTGCCCAGGTGTGGGACCGGCGCCCGGGTGCGCGAGTTCAGCCCCGCGCCCGCCTGTAGCGGCAGGCCGTGCCGCGTAAACATCGCACACAGACGTGCGTGCTCCCGCACAGGTGTGGGTGCACGTTCCTGACCTCCCGCAGACGTCCGCGACAACACGCACAGGTGCACGGGCAGCCTCACGGGCAGGCAAACACGCCCCCACGTCCGCGTGGGCGCACGCGTTCACCGCACGCAGGCGTACACCCCCATGCACGCGTGCACCCCGACGCACGCCCTCGCCCCGCAGCGTGCCCCTGGTGGTGAACGGTGTCCGCGTCTCGCGGCTCAGCCATCGCCCGTTGGGACTTGCTGAGTTGCTGCTGGAGAACAGCCGCCTCCAGCAGCTTCAGACCCATGCCAGCTCGCAGGGCGGGTGCCCTCGCGCCTCGGCTGCCTGGTAACCCAAGCCAGGCCCGGCCTCAGGAATGCGGGGCAGGGGGAGGGAGGAGAGAAGAATGCGCTTACCCTGTAATTGAAACGTCTAAGTGTGGCACCCAAGTGCAGCCTGGGCCGACCCCTCCGTGGGCACATGAGGGGCAGGCGGCGTTGGCGGGCCGCGGGGCCCCAGCCGGGCTCAGGGGTCCCTGGGCAGCTGGCCCTGCCCTTCCGCAGGCCACCATTCTAGCCCGACGGGGAAGGTGGCCGCATGCCCACCCTCATGCCCACCCCACCTCGGCCCTGCGTAAGCCCCGGGGCTGTTACCGCCCTCCTGCTCCCCCCGTCTCTGACCACCTCACCCGGGCTCACGCCGGCAGGCTCTGGGCTCTCCCTAAGCGGCACCCCCACAGCCCTGCGCTCTGGACAGCCCCCCAGTCTGCGGGCCCCCCGGCCTTGACCATCCTCAGCTGGACTGTCCACCAACTCTTCATTTTCCATCACTTGCAACTGGTTCTAAGCCAGGCCTCGTTGTGGGGGGGCCGGGGAGGGGCCCATGGGACGTGGCCGGCAGCTGGAGACGGCTCCCGACGGGGACGTGAGGGGAACTGTGGGGTTCTGTACCCTCTCCCGCCCAGCAGATGAGTCGGACTGCGGTCGGAGGGAAGTCTGCGGGCCGGGAGCGTGAGCCTACTGCTGCCGTCGACAAACACCTTGCCTCAGGTACACGGCCTCGCGGGCGTCTGCAGCTCCCGGTGGCCGCCCCGACCCTCCCGCTGACCTGACAGCTCTCGAACGGAGCCCGCTCTCCTCCCCCGCAGCCTGTGCTCGGCTTGTCTCTGCCACCCCCTTAGCTCCGGCTCGCAGCCGGTCCTCCCCGGCCCCCACGGGACAAACCCACGCACTGCTGCCTCTCACAGCGCCATGCGACTCGGCCTTTCGTTTCATCTTTGCGTAGTGTCTGTCTCCCCTGCCGGACGGTCCCCCCGCCCGGGTCTGTTCTCAGTCACCACCTTCCTCTTAGAGCCCGGCGTGGGCTCAGGGTGCCCCCAGCCTGCTGCCCGCGGCGACCTGGTCCGCTTCCTTTCTCCTTCCCCACTTGGATTAGGCGGCCCCGGTCGTCCAGGGGCCTCTGGCCTTGTCCACGCCGGCCTCCCGCCTCCGTGTGCGTGTGAGTCCTGTCCTCCTCCAGCTCCTGGGACCCTCGCAGGGCACTTGGCCAAGGTGCAAAGAAGGCACCGATAAGGCCCGAGTGTCTGTGAGCATGACAGAGCGCCCGAGGGCGGAGCGAGCGTGGCAGGGAGGGTTGGTGGAGCCGCCACCCGTGTCCGCGGGTGACTTCCGCGAGACGCAGCCGCAGGTGTCTGGAAAGCCGTCCTCGGGGGCCATCTGTCGTTCCTGAACCCCTTTGGTGTTCAAGAGTGAGCTCTCGGGGCTCCTCTTTGGGGGCTTTCCTGAGGCAAAAGGGGCGCCCACTGGCCCGGTGGTGCCTCTGGGTCGGCGGGCGGGGGGGCGCGGGGTCAGGTGGAGGCAGGCCTGGAGAAAGGCGGGGTCCCTGAGCATACCGCACAGGGGTTTAGGGGCCGGCAGGGCCAGCTGCCCCAGTGCAGGGAACCACAGGAAAGGACTCGGGGGTGCACGAGGCTTCCCAGCTGGCCGCATCCTGCCGTCCATCCCCCGGACTGGCCACACTCAGGATGCTTCTGTCACTGCGGCCAGGGCCTTGACACCTGGAGCCCTGTTTTCTGCAGCGACATGGGGGCTGGGCCCCCGCTGTTGGCAGCAGAGGTTGGCAGAGGAGGAGAGGGGACCCCCAGCCTTCTCCCCACTCCCACGGGCTCTCCTGTCCTCCCTGTCCCAACATGGGCAGCTGCCCGCCAGGGACCTTCCGCCCGTCCCCACTTGGGCACGAAGCACAGATGGGCATCCACTCCTTCTCCCTGCCTGTCACGAAGGTGGACGAAGTCCCCGCACCCTGGAGCTTCTAGTCCAGAGCGGGGACCAGCAGGATAGGAGGATGCAGTGAATCCGTGATTGCAAACTGAGCCTAGAGGCACACACAGAGCTGGACTTCTCAAGGCCGCCCATGGCCTGGCACTGGACACGCCCCGCCTGGTGGGCCGGGGACCTGGACCTGAACCTGGGCTCGTCCCCTCAGTCCGCTGGCCTGCAGAGGGGCTGCGGCCTGCCCTGCTTGGGCGGGGGGCTCGGGGAGGGAGGGAGGGGCCAGGATTCAGCTCCGACCCTGCTCCCGGTGCCACGAAATCTTCATCTGGTGCGAGAAGCGGCGAGGGTCACGTCAGAGCCCAGACTCCCGCTTTCCCACAGCCTCCTCCCCAGCCCCGCGGCCCTCTGGGGGATGGGAGCAGAGGCGGCCGCCTTTCCCAGGCCCGGGGAAGGGCAGAGGCTGTGGGCGGGCCACGGCCTGCCAGGGCCTCGTTCCCCTGAGCTCGGGGTGTGGGCAGGGGGAGAGGCCTGGGCAGGAGGACGGGGCAGTCGGTAGGACGAGAGGACAAGCAATCTGAGGGGTTCTGGCCGGGCTCCCCTGCTGGCGGGTGGCCCAGTCCCCCCACCCCAGCCCCCCGAAAGTCTGCGCTCCTTCTGTGTCACGGGGACCACCCCCTGCAGCCCCTCCTGCTTCCAGTCCCCCGAGGGAGCCGTGCCCCCCACGCCCCCAGGGCCTCGCCTGGTGTTTCCTGTCCCTGGGACACGCGTTTGCCTCTCACTGCCCCTCCCCCTTCAGGCTACTCTGACGCAGATCACGCTGGGCCCCCGTGACAAGCTCACCTGCTCCTCTTTGACACCCTAGAATTTTAGCCGTGCCCACGACTCCCGCCGGCTGGCAGACTCCAGGCTCCAGGCTCCACGTGGGGCAGACTGTCCCGCCCAGCACTGCACCTGTGTCACTGGGGTGGACGTGGACGGGCACAGCACCCCCACCCCATGAGTTCAATTGTCTTCCTCCTGGGACACCCTAAGCATTTCTTGTCCCTCTCCCTCCATGAGGCCACCTTACTGCCCATCACCGCTCGGGGCCCTGGCCGCCAGGTGTGACTCTGCCGTGGTCACAACCAGCAGCCCAGGCCAGCTAGCTACTCTCCGGGGTAGGACACAACTTCCCTGTCACCTCCAGGGGTGTCTGGGGTCTGAAACAAATGAGATTTAAAGGGACTTGGGGTCGGCACGGACCATGGGTCTCTGTGGCTGCAGGGGTCGGCAGAACTGGGCCCTCCCTGGCTCCCTCCTGGCCTGCACATGTCACCCTGTCTCTCTCACCCTCCCGGAGACCCCGACAGCAGGCAGCGGGCCGGGGGGAACCTTGCTGAGCAGAGACGGAACAAGGAACGAGGTGCACGTTTCTAGAACAGGCGGCGGAGGCTGGCGAAACCAGACGAGCCACGCCCGACGGTGGAAGGGCCAGCCCAGGTGAGGATGGGGCCAGGCCAGAGGAGACAGGCGGCTGGGCGGGGGAAGGCTTACGGCGCGTTCTGAGTGCGCTGCCCCGGGCCGGGCTCCGGGCTCCGGTGTGACTCCGCCTGATAGACGTGGGAGGAGAGGCCCCGAGACGGGACACCTTGCCCCGTCGCACAGCGTGTGGTCCAGAGAGGACCGCGGTTCCTCCAGCGTCCGGGTCATCCACGCCACGAGCAGTGGTCTGCCCGCCTGCCTCCCCCACCGCGCCCCCACCTGCCCGCCTGCCTCCCCCACCGCGCCCCCACCTGCCCGCCTGCCTCCCCCACGCGCCCCCACCTGCCCGTCGGAACTGACTTCTTTTTAATACAGGTCCACTTTACATAGCGCGAAAACACCCAGATCTCATGTGACGGCTCAGTGGCTTCTGTCACGTGTATGGACCTCTGTCACCACCACCCAGATCAAGACGAAGACCATTTCCGTCACCCCTAGAAGTTCTCTCGTGTCCCTTGCGCCTGCTCTTGCACTTTGTGTGCGTGGAACCGTGTAACACGTTCTCTCCTGTGTCTGGCTTCCTGCGCTCAGCCTGGTGTCTTTGAGGTTCCTCAGTGCCGGTGCGTGTACCTGTGGCTTGTCCTTTTTCATGGTCAAGTAATATTCCACTGCGTGGATATACCACATTTGCCCTGCTGATGGGCCTGCGGCGAGTCTAGGTTGGGGCTGTGACGAATAAAGTGGCTGTGGACCTCCGTGTAAGCACCCACACACTCCGGGAGAGCCCGTGGAGGTACCCAGTGTTCCGGGTGGGCCAGACTTGGAGCTAACTGGCGTGTGACAGAGAACCCCTGACCCCAGCCTGTGGCCCGGATGCCTGGACCTGCCTCGGTGTCCCTGTCCAGACCTTGGGCTCCCGCCTGCCCGCCCTGTCTGATTTTCCCCCACCTCCTGGCTTAGAGCAGCCAGTTTTCCGGGGCGTGCCACTGGGTCCTCGCTGGGGGTGCGTGTGTGTGTTACAGGAGCACATGTGTGAAAACGCACACTGCAGGCAGACCACTCTCCCGAGCCCTCAACGACACTCAGCTTCCGCCCGCCCGGCCGGGGCCACCTGCCCAGCCGCACCAGCAGCCCATGCTGGGTCCCAAATCCCGGCCCCCGCCCAGCCCTGGGGGCTTCTGGGCATGCCCGTGGGTTTCCGCTGCCCCTTCAAATCGATTTACCAAGGC
>JAQQSQ010002266.1:0-11115 GCA_028627145.1 Eidolon dupreanum | reverse complement strand
GACTTTTGATTATCCTTTTTTATCCTATTTCAGAATTTTGTCATGTTATCTCATATTTATCATGTCTTGCTCACAAACCTCATTTTTTATAGAATTTTGCATGAGTGCACATAATTTATTTCCTCTTATACATTTCCTATGAAAGTATGCTCTGTGAATGCTAAAGACTCCTTTTATTTTGGTCATCCTTTTATTTCAGAACTTTATCATATTTATTATGTCTTGTTCACATGTCTATCTGTTATGAGTCTAATCAAATTTGGTATTTTCCTTTTCTTTTTTTTTTTTTTTTTATGCCTACAGCACCTGGTCTTCCTAGGTGGTCTCCCATCCAAGTACTAACCAGGCCCGACCCTGATTAGCTTTTGAGATCAGATGGGATCGGGCTTGTTCAGGGTGGCATGGCCGTAGATGGTTTGGTATTTTCTGTAAAGTAGAGTGCATGGGTTCACCATGGATTTTCAAAAACATAGTGAGTGGTTTTAGAATTTTCCTTCCAGAAATTTATATTATGAGCTTAGTGACTCAGAGACCCAACAGAAGAAGTGTTAAGCCCAGAATTGTGAGTGATCCCAGAAGAAATTTTAGCTTTGTCTAACTTCTCTGTATTTGACAAAACTGTTCTGCTAGAAAGCAGTTTTCTTTTGGAGCTGTTAAGTCAGAAACTGTGTGAACAGATGGAGATTTTACCCAGCTTACAAGTTAGCCTGCTGTAGTTCCATAGATGTAGAAATAGATATGAATTTTCTATCTCTTTCTATCTCTACCTCTACCTTCACCTCCAGCTCCACTACATCTCTTGACCACCTTTGGGTCAGAGAAAGAGACTATCATTACTTACAGCAAAAATGGCAGCCAGAGCAGCATCTTGCATCAAATTCTCATGTTCTAATACCCATCAGGGTGATATGATATGATGAGGACTGGATAGACTAGGTTTAGGTGAGAAACCTTGAAAGTGAGAAACAGTTTTTATGGGACTGCTAGAGGAAGATATTACTCGGTACCTTGGAATATAAGCAAATCTCCTCTAAGGGTATGAGGGGAGAGATGTCTCTAGTTTTATTGCTCTGGAATATAAGCAAATGTCTAGTGAGAGAAAGAAGGTTCTATCTTTACTACTCTGAAACATCTCAGGAAAGTACATCTGAAATCTTTCCAGAGGGAAATACTACCTCTATTTTCCAAGATTGTTTATTACTTTATATGTCTTTTCCTTGGAAGGTCCTGAGAATGCAGGAGCATGAGAGATCCATAGAGAACCATCTCCCAACAGGAGCCTGATTTATATCACAGTACATGTTGTGGCTTTCTCTGGACTCCTTAACATTGATACCTGTTCTACCAGGTCTTGTCTTGGCTGTTCCCAGATTAGTCCTGCTGTTCATCTGATATTCTGCTTCACATACCTGTTTAAAACCTTAAACCTCAAGAAGAGTTGCTTTTTAAGTCTGATATATTTTGTGACTAAACACATCCTAGAAGGATACTTGTACCATGATCTCCTTTCCCCTCCAACCTGTCTTTAGAACTAAATCAAGCAAAAATCTCATATTATTACTTAGGGATGTATCCTGATTTTTCAGAAAATAGAGTTGTGTTTTAACTTCGACTTGTGTGCAACTCCTAATTTTTAAATTTTATTTGTGGCATATTTCTAGCAAATTCTCCTAAATATAAGGTACATGAGGGTAGACTTCTATAAGGTCTAATTCCAATGCATCTTTTTAATATTATATTGGGTTTGGGGTAAGAACACAAAGAATTTAGAGGCCTGTTCTCAGCTCATCATTTTAACCAGAATTATTTTAACTGTTGTAAAATTATTTCTATCTTATGAAAATTAATATTTTTAAAGAAAATATTATATATTGTTTCTTATTGCATTTCTAAAAACTGATTCTTGATTGGTTCTCAGTGAGACATGCCCATGCACATGGGATTAAATTGAGCAGTTATTATTTACTACAGTTAGTGATATAGACTCTATGCTTACAAATATACATACATACACACACACACACACACACACACACACACACACACACATGCATATAGCCTTGTATGCTTGTAGGTCAAAATACAAAGATGAAAAATTTTTAAAATATGTTATTATATAAAGTGTGGAAACTCCTTTTCAATGAGAAAATAACACTAGAGAGAAAGCTTACGTACACTGAAACTTTAGATAGTGAGCAAATGAAGACAAAATTCAGATCATTTTACATGAAGCAAATAAGTGGAAGTTTTAGGATAGTACTTATTTCCAGAGCATGAGATTTAGTGTTTGATTTACTTAACATCACCATTTATTATACAATAATAATTCACAGTTGACATATCAATAAGAATATTCTTGTAGAAACTATAAGAGATTATCATAGGAGACTATAACCATATTATCAGCATGTAATATGATTTCAGAATACAAGCATGAAAGATACCATTAATGTATAATCTTGATAGAAATTATAAGTTGTAAATGTTCATATTTCTTTAGTAGTGACAATTGGAGATGTTATTGCTGTATTATTGCTAAAATAATGTTCTCGTTTTAGAAGAATTAGTTTCTTGCAAAGCTCTCAATAATCTTACTATTTTATTTCTTTAAGATGTATTTTCACTTTAAGTTGTATTTTTAAAAATTATGTTTTTAAAGTCTAAACAGCCTCAGGACAAAGCTGTTTGAAATCCCACAAACTAATTGACAATTAAATCTTAACATATTTACCATGGTAGTAATAAAGTGCATGGATGTGACAAAAAGTCATATACATGGGATTACACATTTGAGAATTCTTGTGTAGTCTCATTGGAAAGTAATTTGGCTCTATTTCTTTTTCTCTCACAAGCATTAAATTGCATATTTTAGTATTCAATAAAAGTGTTTAACAAGTTAAATACTTTTTATAGAAAACAATTCAAATAATAATTACTATATATATAAACTTATTAATGAGATATTTTCATTAAATTTAATAAATTTAATGGATTGTATCTAATTAGCAGTAAGTAGCCTTGTGTTTCACTTTCCTTAATAAGACAGAGATTAAAAGGAAAACTATAAATTTGCAGAAAGACTTTCTCGATATTCCTAGTATATATTTCTGCAGAAAAGGAAGTAAAGGGAACTATATTTTATCTGTGCCTAGTACAGCCCAGGCTATCTCTAAGGGATTTGCATATGAAATCACATTTGATCCTTTGATGTGTCTACATTATTATTCAATCTTACAGACTAGAAAACTGAGGCTCTCAGGCTGATGGGCCCAAGCAACCTAAAAAACGAAAGTCATTCTGGATTCCTCTCCCACTTGCCTCCACACCCAATCAATTAAATTCTACCTATTTTTATCTCCTCAATATATTTTTAATCCCTATTCTCTGTGTTATCCCTATCTATACGCTGCTAGTTAGGTTTTTACCTTATTTCCATCTGGTGTAATGCAATAGTTTCCTATCTTGCCTCTCTGGCTCTAACCAACTACTAAAAATGTCAAATACAGCACTTTATTTAAAATACAAATCAGAAAATGTCATTTCCTTTCTCACAGCCCTGTAGTATCAAGCCCAGGCCTTTAAGCATGACATACAACTCCCACACGTAGCTCTTAGCAATCTCTCTACGACCACTCTCTTTCACTATGCTATAATAAAATAGACATGTTGGTAATTCCTGTTCAAAGCTACTTTATGCTTGCCCTTGGTATTCGCTGTGTGTAACATCATTTTTCTCATATTTCTATACTTAGATACTCTTAATCTTCCTTTTAGATGTCATCCTCTCCAGAAAGGTGTTGATCCTTTCAAAACTAAGTGTTTCTTCTATATATTTTCATAGTATTCTGTGAATAGCTTCTATAATCACTTCCTGATTGCATCAAATTATTCTTTGAAATTTCTATATATAATTGAAAATCCATGTTATTTAGAAAGGTACAGTTAAAGATATAAAAATTATTATTTGTTGTGATTATGCTTTCATAAATCTGTCATGGTCTTTATTAGGATTCCTGCTGGATTCAGTAAATTTAGGCCTCTCACTACTTTCTGACTACCTAAAAAAAAGTGAATAGCTCATAAAATTAATAAATCATTAGCTCCATTACACAATGAGAAATCTAAGTTATTTTACTTTTTATTTATAAAAAACATACAAATTTTCTTAAAATATCGAAAATGTCTGATTCTTCAAGTATTTTTACCAAATTATTATTAAATATTTCCAAAAACATAATTTCCAAATTATATTTATTACGTATATTGAGCTAAAACTCAATATCTAAAGTGGAATTAAAAAACTTGTCTCTTTGCTTGTCTCTGGGATTGGGAGTCAATAGGGAGTCAACTTTGTCACCTATGGCCTCCCACGGAACCATAGGCTTTCACAGCACAACATTTAAGAATCATTGATTTATTGTAGCCCTACCATTTTCTCTTTAAATTGTAATGTACCTTAAAATAAATTTATTTTTTTTAAATACTATCCTTTATTTTATAATAGTTTGAAATATGATTTACATAAGCTCAGCCTCATCCCTTAATGCATAGAGGTGATGCCAGCAAAATGATGGACTAGGAGGCTCCAGGCCATTGTTCCTCCACGGAGATACCAAATAAACAATGATAAATGGATCAAAATACTTTTGTGAGAACTCTATAAACCAGTTAAAAAGCTGCAGCAACCAAGTAAACACCTAATCAAGGAAAAATTGCACTAAAAACAATGGGAAATTCTCTGAAATACTGATCATCCCCACCTATCCTACCACTCACCCCCCACCCACCCTGGCCCCAGTGCAGGGTGAGTGGTTATGAGGAGGCCACTCATTTCCTGGCTCTTTACTTAGAACAAAGGGAAACAGACTTGCTTGCAATGTTTTAGCTTTTTGGGGGAATGCCTTAGGGAATGTTTACTGTCTCATATGACTTAAGTATTGATGAGAAGGGTAGCATAGTTTGGATATGAGGTTGGAAGCCACTGAAAGCCATGTCCAAGTTGGGCATCTTGGTGTGTTAGAGCTGCAGGAGGTCTGCAGACCCTAGGGCACTTACAGATAAGAGACTGAAGGTAGAGAAATGCCGTAGAAATACGAGGCTTCAGCAAAAAATGCAGGGGCAAGACTCTTAGGAAAGTTAACATATTTATAGTAGCTATACATGGAACTGGAATAAAAACACACAGGCCCAGGGATGATGTATTACCAAAAAATGTTTGAGAAAGTCTTTAAGCCAGACTCAGTAGTAGAGTTCTTTCTCTGAACAAAGTTAGTCTGTAAAGACTGGGAGAAATGATCGATTTTTAAATATCTGAATCTCAATAAAAGATCACAAAACATACAAAGAAACAGGGAAACATTCAAAAGAACAAAATAAATCTCCAGAAAGACTCTGATTTTCTTGACAAGGAATTTAAAACAACTGTCATAAATATCTTCAATGAGCTAAAAGATAATATGGAAACAAAGAAAAAGAAATTGTAAAAAAGAACTAAACAAAAATTCTGGACATGAAAAATATAATAACTGTATTAAAAAATTCACTAGAGCAGCAGTCCCCAACCTTTTTGGTACCAGGGACTGGTGCTCCTATGAGAATCTAATGCCTGATGACCTGAGGTGGAGCTGAGGTGGTGATGCTAGCGCTGGAGAGCAGCTGCAAACACAGATGGAGCTTTGCTTACTGGCCTGCCACTCACCTCTTGCTGTGCAGCCCAGCTCCTAACAGGCCACTAACCCACTAACTGGTATCGGTCCATGGCCTGGGGGTTGGAGATCCTTGTACTAGAGGGTTCAATAAAAAATTAAACAAGCAAATGAAAGAATCAACAAATTTGAGTTCGATCATTTGAAATTAAGGAATAAGAGGAATCAAAAGAACACATGTTGATGAGGATGTGGAAAAATCGAATCCTTGTTTGGAATGTTAAATGGTGTAGTTGTTACAGAAACTAATATGGCAGGTTTAAAAAAATTAAAAAATTAAAAATAGAATTACCACATGGCTCAGCAATTTCCACTTCTGGGTGATATCCAACAGAGTCTCAAAGAGATATTTGCATGGCTATGTTATTAGCAACATTATTTACAATATCCAAAGGGTGAAAGCAAACCAAGTATCTGACACAATGTAATATTATTTGTCCTTAAAAAGGAAAATAATTCTGACACATACTACTACATGGACAAACTTTGAAGACATTATGCTAAGTTAAAAAAAACAATCATACAAACACAAATATTTTAAGATTTCACTTATGTGAAATATCTAGGGTACTCAACTTCACTGAAACAGAAAAAAGAATGGTGGCTCCAGAGTCTAGGGTGCGAGGGAAATGGGGAGTTATTGTTTAATAGCTATAGAATTTTGGTTTTGCAAGATTAAAATGTTTTGAATAGTTGTTAAACTACAACGTGAATTTCCTTAATACAATTGAGCTATGCACTTAAAAATGGTCAATATGGTAAATTTAAATTATGTTTATTTTACCATGGTTAAAAAAATAGAAATATTCAGATCCATAGCCTACATTAAATGGTATGCAAAAAAAAAAACAAAAACAAAAAACCTAATACATTACTTATGTCTCCTAAATAATTCGGTACAATTTATAAAATCTCTAAATGATATTTAATAAGTATTACAAACTATTTCGCAAGTGTTTGAAGGTATGTAATATATCTTCGTTTCCAAATTTCTGAATCTCCATTTCACATGGAAAATCCATAATTTATTTCAGATACTGGAGACTTATTTATGGCCATTCAAATTTGACTTTTTTCTTATGGAATTCTACATTCTTATCATTTTTCTTTATTTATTGTTTGTACTAATTCATACTGACATACTATTCCAACTCTAAAGAGTGAATGGTTTACCCTCGCTTTTTCATCTCTTTTTGTTTATCTTTATCACTCACTTGTCACTTCAAAATATTTAACTATAAGTTACTAGAAAATTTTCCTCTGTGTATGATTTAATGTAACCTGCATGGCTGTTCTTAGGTCCTTTGGTTTTATTTAGATCATTTTTACTTTCATATTTAAATCAAAATATCCTGATTCCTCATCACACATATAATTAGAAACCTAGCATTTTTTCAGTAACGATGAGGAGTCTCATTGGCATTATGTTTCTCCTAGACCAATTTTATTCTGGTTTTCTATTAATGTCAAATTATCTGTCTGTTAATTGTGTCACCTTGTGTTGTGGTTTCTCTACACAAAGTAAAGGCAGATGAGGAAGGCTGTACTTTCCTTGAGTTTTACAAAATCATGGTCATAAAGCAATTCCATGCAGAAGTTTTTACAGCTAACTTATGAGTAAATCATGCCCAACTACTTTAAAGTGAATGTTCATTATTGCTCTTCTTAAAACTCCTTTGGCTGTTCCCGCTAAGTGGAATTTACTTTTAGATAGATTTCCTTACACCATTTTTGTCCCTGAGAGGAGGTGATCCCTACTCTTCACATATTTCCCTTCTCTAGTTTCTCCTTCTCATTTATCAGGTCCCCATACCTTTAGGCTGAATCCTACAACTTCTCTCTCTCTCTTTCTCTTAAAATTTTTTTGCAATGCCTAATCATTTAAAAATTACAGAAGTACTATATATATATATATATATGTGTATATATACACATATATATATATAAAAGTACACATATCTTTAAAGTATAGCTCAATGAATTATCATAAAATGAACACATCTATGTGACTACCACATAAGTCAAAAAAAAAAAAAAGAGTATTACCAGTTCCTGAAAGCCCCCATTATGCCCAAATTCCTCAACTTTTATTAAACCATATTTACATATGACTCTCAAACACTTCCTATATTTTCTATTTCTCTATTCTGTGTTTCATTCTGAATATTTTAATCTTATCCAATTTCTAGTTAACCCAATCTCTCTTCAGTTGTGAAATCTATTAAGCCCATTTATGAGTTTTTAATTTGTTTTTATATTTTTGAGTTTGAGTTTACACTTGGCTCCTTTTTATAGCTCTATAGCTTTCAGTATTCTGTCAAATTTGTAATCATAGAGTTTAATTCCTTGAGCATAGTAAGCAAAATTGTTTCAAAATCTGTGTGATAGCTTCTTTTTCAAGATCCACATGAATGTGTTTATATGTCATGTTTCCTTTGGTTTTTCACTAACATAATTTTATTTTGTCGTATGCCTGATATGTTAGATTGAACACTGGATGTGGTATAGGAAAAAGTTAGATAATTTGAGGTTCTGGATGATATTATCTTTCTCCAGAGAGCAATGATGTTTGCTTCTGGTTGGCTGTTGCCTGAGAGACAGTTATAGTATTAGATAATCTGAATTCAAACAATACTTGAGGTGATTCAGAACTTGCTTTTAGTTTTTGCTATGCAATTTCCAAATGAACCTTCCTTAAATGTTTACCTTGTTGAGGTTATCAAAACCATTCCTTATTGGTGGCTCTAAAATCCATTTTTTTCTCCTTGTCATTCTATGAGTCTTTTGAAACCTATGGTCAGTTTGTCAGTATTTTAGTATCTGCTTCAGATTCAGTAGAAACATCTGAAGGAAAAGCTGCCCTAAATGCTGGGTTAAATTCTCTAGTCATCTTTCTGCTGCCTGATGTGTTCAAAATATATTGTATAATTTGTCCTGGCTTTCTAATTTCTCTCAATAAGAAAACTGATCTGAACCATCCTGTCTGTCAATGCTTGAAATGAAACTCTTTTTTTTTTTATTTTCATACAAAGTGATTTTTGCTTCTATCACCTACTTAGCTAAGGGTTTCATTTTATATTGCCAAAAATTAATTAATGTGTTCTACCTAAAAAAAGGAGGGGGGAGGGAGCCAATCATCTCAGCTTTTATTCTTTAGAAACAATAAGACTCTGATATTTCAGGTTTTTTTTTTTTAAATCATACCTATGTCTAAGTGGAAGGAAGAAATGTAGGACTTTATTTTTTCTTTATATGAATTATCTACACAGAGAGCAGAAAAAACTAAAGTTTTTTGTTTTTGTTGCTAATAGAGTAACAATTTATTTTTTCCTCTTGCTAGATCAATGGTAAGTTTATCAAGGGCAAAAGTTGCATTGTAATGTTTCTTTTTACATATTAGTTATACAATAAGTAGTTGTTGAATGAATAAATGAAATAAAAACTGAGCTAGTGCTACATGCTGAGAGCATCATTGAAATAGTATTTTAAAGAGTTTCAGAGCACAAGGAGTTGGAGATTATTTGATCGCTTTGAAATGCTACCCATGAAGAGACCGAGTATTTTACTATTACAAAGTAAAAGAGAAACCAGAAAAACATTACTTTGACAATTAGAAAAGTTGATATTTGTCATGTGCTCAGATGCATCATGGGATATGTTATTAATTTTTTTCTTCTCTTAGGCTCCATGAAAATTATATTTATTTTCAAATTATGTTAGGTATTTATTTTTACTTCTTGATTCCATAAGACATAAAGTTATAGAAAGAAAGATAATTTTCTTAAAGTTTAGGTAGGTTAATTACAAAGCTTTATATAGATAAAGAGTTACACAAACTTTGTTGAATATATTCTTGCTGTGTGTACTTCAGTAATAAGTAGGAATATCTAACATCTAAGCTGATGAGAATAATATATGCAAAAGTACATAAAAAGAATAAATCTAAGACATTAGTCTGAGCTGAATTTACTTTGCTAATGTCCTACATATAGGCTGCTAGGCATGCTTTAATGCAATCAAATAAAATAATATTATTTCAAACATCTTCAATTCAATTCATTTGTTATTTTTAAAGTCTTCAAATCAGAATTTGGATGCGTTGACAGGCTTAGGGGTAAAATTATAGTGTTCTATCATTTCTTAGAGAACAGAAAAAAATTCTAAAACATGACAGCATTTAGTTAAATGACATAGTACTCCACTTAAACTTAGGCTTGGATATGTTAAGTCAGTTATTAAAGCTTGATTTATGATAAGAATGCCTCCTCACACAGCTGACTTATCTTATGTTGTATTTCTACTTCCTTTCCACTATGATATGCAAGTTGAAGTTTCTTAAATGACAAGGGATGTACAAGGAGAGAATATTGGTGTATGTAGTAGCATGTATGATGAAAAGATGACCTGAAATTTTCTCTAGGATTACTTCTAACTGATGCTTGATGCAAAGAACAAATGTTTGAGTATTATACCTATTCCAAATTAGAATTAAAGATAACCAGATAAGTATAATGTTCTTTCCAGTTTTGCTATTCTAATATTCAATTCTATTATCCACAATCAAATCTCTTCCCCAACTATAAATGTAATATACTCAAAATTTCAAAAAGATCTCTTTTTCTATAAGCTCTACAATGATGCTCAATCTGTAAAATTTTATAAAAAGAAAAATACCTCATTTATTGACCTTATTTTGATTATTTTTATTCTCATAAGTAAAGAACACAAATAAAATGAGAATCTGTCTCTGAAACTTCTTGTCCATATTAATTTAACCTGGGTTATTAATAAAAACAATAAATCCATCAAGAAACATATTCTTCTCTTTCCATAAAAATTATATTTGACATAATTACAGTCACTTTTTGAGTGTCTCCATGTGAAAAATAGGACAGTAGAAGCTTATTCAAGCAATTATCTTTTTTACTTTAGAATTCACAAACTCTTTTTTTCAGCTAAATTATTTTATCTATAGAGCATGTAATTTTTATAGACTAATTTAAACACCCACTAACTGATAGAGATTAAAAATAATCTGGAATCACATAAGGTGCTAAATAAAGTTGGTTTAGGAAATTTCTTAACTTCATAGGAAATTATTTTATACTGTGACATTATGAGTACACTTTTTAGATGGTTAATTTGCTGAAGAAGTTATCTGAAGAACTGTTTAATACCTGTATGGTGAAAAATTGAAGGAACTTTTGTATGTATACCTGTAGAAATGGCAACAGAAATTCTTAAGACTGAAGGGTGAATCTTCCAGTTCTTTCATAACTATAATTCTGATGTCTCAGTTTTTAGTGATTGTAAAGTACCTGAGAACATATTATTGTCTTTGTTTCACAAAACAAGCAAATGAAGTGTGAGATGCTGTTTTTTTCAAATTTGTTTAGCATCTAAACCTTCC
>JAQQSQ010002265.1:0-11120 GCA_028627145.1 Eidolon dupreanum | reverse complement strand
CCAGTCTTCCATCTTACCCTCATCACTTGCTTTTCTCATTTCATCTTTATAATTTCCCAAATGTCCCATGCTGTTTTAATTATGCATGCTTCCATAATTTTGCACATGCCGCATGTTATTCTCTTTGCCTAGAGTACTCCAACCCCAAACTCAATCTGTCCAAACAATTCTTCTCCCTTATCTGTTAAAACTGTACCACGTGAATACTTCTAGTACACTTAATCACACATTGAATTATAATTATCAATTCATATATATCCCTTAGCAAGTATATGCTATTTCACAGCCTGCATTTTATGTAGTAACCTATCTCTAGCCATATTTTATTGCTCTACCCTTGTTTATCCTTCACCTTATCTTTCTTGCCTGCTTCTAATTCATGTTGTTTTACAGTGTGTAACATTTTAGAGTACTTTAAATCATTTTTGGTACAAGATGAGGTATACATAAATTAATAAATGTGTGAAAAAAATAATCTCTCCTATTGTTCTGTGCAATCCTTGAGGCAACCATTGTTTTTTTTTGGTGACCTTTGATGTCCCAGAAGGTAGCAGAATGGATGACATATGGCAAGTACTCAATCAAGTTTGATTCAAAAATCAAACTGTAATTTTTCTTTCAGTTACTTTGGATACTTTGAAACAAATAAATTGGCATTTCCATCTTAATTGATACATTTATTGAAAAAAAGCACTCACGTGCTTTTAAATGTGAATAAAATGTTATTCTAGTTATGTAGAGAAGAAGAATATTTTTCAAGTGTTTTCAGTGGCATCAAATAGATTAACTTCAATATATTATAAATTCTCATGCTAGGAAAAAAACTTAAAAATAAGGAAAAGTATTTTATGCTGAGGTAAACTGACAACCTCCTGCCTTAAAATCACTTCCCTGAATACTGCTAATCTCACAATTCTGTACCTTTGCCACTAAGATGGAAAAAAAAACTTTAAAATTTATTTAAAAGGTACATATGTATTTGAAATAAAACAGTGAAGCTAGATAAAGGGTGTTGTTTTTCTATTGCTTGCTTGGCTTAACTAGGTTGTATTTTTTTTTTTATAACTGGTTACTTGTGCAGCTATATCTGATAAATTAAAGAATGTATACCTGTACAAAGTACAAATGTGTATTAAAATTTTAAGAAAGGTGACAGATTGGATATTCATCATGATGGTGTAATCACCTCATATATAGTTTGAAAAAATAATCCTTGAGAGACCTACATTTAATTAATTAATTCATCAAACAATTATTTAGAACGTGCTTTGTGTCAGGCCCCTGTCTTAAGCTCTGAGGATAGATAAGTGAACAAAACAGGTGGAATCCCCACCCTCAGTAAACTAATATTCTAAGTAGATAATCAATAAATAAATGTGTAATGCACTTGTTGAGTAACAATAATGTGACAAAAAAAAAATCAATACGAGGAAATGAAGTGAACTTTTGTGTTGCTTTAGATCAGTTGGCCAAAAGCAAACAAACAAAAAATCTCTCTGAAGAGGTAACATCTGGGGGGAAAGCTCTCCTGGCAAAGGGAACAGCACATTCCAAAGGCTTTTATATTGTTTTACTAAAGATTCCTTATAAACTATCTCAGCTCACTTAAATGGTAAAAATTGTCGAAGGAGTTGGTACACACAGACAGCCTCTTCTAGTAGTCAGAATCTAATGTTACTAGGTTTCTGCATGTTTTTTTTTTCTTTTTAGTTTCGTGTTGTTGTTCTAAAAGTCCTCAAAGAGACATTTGTTAAGACCAATAATATTGAGTGTTAATAAGGGCTTTGAAAATAATAAACTTCTTTTTTGCATCTTGCTCATTTATTAGTTGTCATCATCTTGAACAATATAAAAACCTAAAGTAAAAGTGTAGATAAAGTGAAATAATAAAGCATAAAGCAATCAAATGCAATACAATGAGAGAGTTAGTGTTGGACCAGAACACTGATTAGTTGAAAGTCCTGAATGAGCAAGTATTTTCTTAAAGGAGAGGTGAAACCAGTTAGAAGTCAGGCCACTAACTGAATACCAGAATCAAGACACTGCCTGCCTCCAAACCTCAGCAAGCCTCATTTGTAGTTATTGATTTTAAAGGAGTCAATGCTGAAAAGGGTTTTGTTATTTATGATGATGATTATGAGGTTAAAGTAATAGAGAAATTAAAATTTCTTCCCCAGTGAAAAAATATGCAAGATTGGAACTTTAAAAAGCTATCACAGTATTAGGACAACCTGGAAACAAAATCATTTTAGAGATTGACGACATGTCATTACAAACTTGAAATATTATCTTATGCCCTTAAATTCACATTCTGATCAACCATTTAGGCTGGTGACATATTACAGTCTATTAACCTCAGTTATTCTGACCTCTAAGTAACTTTGGGTAGTGCAAGAACAACTTTAAAATTAAATGGATTTCTTTCTGTATTATAAGATATGCTATTTGACCTTTGATGTTTTTAACAGAAATGCTTAGTTATTCTAAAAGTAGTTTGATATGCCATTATATTAGCCATAAAATATTTCTTCCAGTAATGTCCCTTTTGCCCTTTCTTTCATCATTAGCATATATTTTATACTTTATTTCAATGCATGAGATCATTTCCATGGGGAAACACTCCTAGATCATTTTTGAAATTTAAATATTATACCCAGGTCAAGTTCATTTGTATGAAATATATTTTAATACTTGAAACATCTTTTTATTTATCTTTCTTAGGCTCCAGATACAGATGTAAATAATGGCGGAGATAGAGAAGGAAAGGTATTAAAGACAGAGAGAAACCTTGTTGAAGACCTATTGAATAGAGAGGCTGTAGGAAGACGGGCCTGGTTCTAGCAGGCTCAGCTCAGCTGCAGGACAGTAAGAGAGCCAGGGCCCAGAGTGGGCAAGGGGCAGCACAGGCAGCCATGCTTTGGGACAGTACTAAGCTTCTATGTCTCACCAACTTAATAACGGGTATGGCACCATTTTACCTCGAGAAATAATTTTAAATAAAGTTCACTTTATGAGAAAGCAAGCAATCCTTCCCTACCTTCATTGTATTACACTAACAGCTACTTTTGGAAGCAGATCAAGTTATGGGTCTTAAAAGCTAGCTATCCAATATTATAAGAGCAAAAAAATCAGTTTCCTAACTAGTCCAGGGAACAAATGCTGTTAAGTCTGAATGAAGGTAAGACAAAAGGGAAGAAAAAATATGACTGAAAAAAAAAAACTGGGTACATATAGATAAAAGCTTTAGAACAAGAATCAGAAACTCAGGGTTTTCCTGGGAATAGTAGGGCTGAATGTATCATGAAATTGGCCAGGTGAAATGAAGAGCACATAGTTCACCAAAAGCTTTAGGTGATGGGTCAGTTCAGAGACAGAGCACAGGAAGTCAGAAAAGTAGGTTTTCTGTAAACTCTGAATTTTAATTTAATTTAATTTATGTATTTTTCATTTAATACAAGTATAATTTGTATTGCTTTTGAATATTTTTTTGCTTTATTGAGGTATGTTTAATATATAAAAATTGTAGCTTTTAATGTATACAGTAAGATGAATTTAGACATATGCTACAACTATGATACCATCATCACGGTCAAGGTAATATCCATTACCTACAAAATATTTGATTTGTGTTCTCTTGCTTCTTTCCTTGTTTTGTTTTTGTTTGTTTTGTTTTGTTTTGGTAATAACAATGAACATGAGATCTAACCTGCTGACAAGTTTTTAAGTGCACAATACCATATTAATTATAGGCATTATGTTCTACAACAGATCTCTAGAACTTTTTATCTCATACAACTGTAGCTTTATACTCATTGAACAACTTCCCATTTCCCTCTTCCCCCCATCCTCTGGCAGCCACCATTCTATTCTCTGCTTCTATGAGTTAAACTATTTCACATACCTCATGTGAGTAGAATCATTCAGTTTTATCCTTCTGTGATTTACTTCTTATTTCACTTAGCATAATTTCTTCCAGATCCATCTATGCTGTTGCAAATAGTAGGATTTCCTTCCTTTTAAGGCTGGATAATATTCAATTGTTTGTTTACACCATACTTTCTTTATCCATTCATCTTTTGAGAGACATTTAGGCTGTTTTCATATCTCAGCGATTGTGAATAATGGTGCAGCAAATATGAGATCACCAGCGTTGGTGAGGATGTGGAGCAGTTGGAACCCTTGCCCATTGTTGGTGGGCATGTAAAATGATGTACTCTCTATGGAAAACAATGTGGAGATTCCTCACAAAATTAAAAATAAAACTACTTTATGATCCAGCAATCCCACTTCCATGTTCAAAAACTCCCATTTTCTAAAATGTTACCCTTTAATCCAAATTCATTTATATTAGGTAGCCAAAATACAATGCATATGATGGTCACATATAACGAATGATGCTTTGACTTCTGAATTACTGCCATATGAAAACCACCCCATTGCAATGCATCGTGTGAATGTAAACCAATGACAAACCTGCAGTGTGCAAGATAAACACAAAGATAACTCAAAAAAGCACTTGGAAAACTTCCAACATTTGGACTGAGTGGCAGCTAAAATAGTTTCTGATTACACATGGGTGCATTAGATTAATTCAATTAGGAATGTTCATTTTAAAGAGCATCTGTTTCTATACGTGGGCAGATTTTGTGTGTGTGTGTGTGTATAATTCTGCTATTATTAATAATAATATAACTAATAATAATAGATAATAATGAAACCATGTGTATGTGTATTAGAAGCATTATGAGCATTAGGATGTCTGGGATGGAGTCAGAGTGACATACTTAACAGCCATGGAAACTTAGGCAATTACTTACTTGTTTAAAACTGAATGCACTCCTTGATGAGCACACAATGACCCCTATCAATGCCTAGCAGGATTAACATAATAAAGATCAAATTACATTACAGGGGAGAGTATTTCATCAAAAGCCATAGTGTCTTAAGTGAGCCTTAATATTTAGTAAATTTACTTTTGTGTTATTCAGACAATTTCTTCTAGAAACAAAGGAGAAAACATAAGACCTGTAATAGCTGAAGTAACTTATCAGTCATATAGCTACAAATGACAGCAAATAGAATATTGTAATATGACTTAACTTTACCAAGTTGTCAGTGTGAAGGTTAGCTGGCTGTGTTTGCCAGAAATATCTAGCAGTACCATTTGCTTACTGAAATTAATAAACTAGCCTAATAGAAGCTTAGAATACTTTTGTCTTTTGTGATTCAGAAAGCACTTCCTGCAAATTGGCCATCCTTTATGTGGGGTTCTTAAACATAAAATACAGCCTGCAGTGGCACAGTATTACACAATTATCCTAGTTGAGTAACCTCTTTCCAAAAGCACAATAAAGAGAAACTCAGCATGAGTTTATATAATACTCATTATTCAAGGGTGTCAACATAGTCAGCAAACTCCAGAATATAGTCATAGCAACAGAGAGGAAGCTCTGTTAGACCTGGGCATAGTGGGATTTGCTCCTCTACTTCTCACAACTCATAGCAATAATTAGAATTTTATACAAAGCTGAATAATTAATCCTTATTGACATGAGATCAGACTTCAATATGAAGTAAGTCTGTATTTGCAAATTTCATCCTTTTGAATTAGCGAAAATTAAGATCAAATAACTAGTTTGGAGAAGGTTAAGAAAACCGTATATTTAATCCCAGTAAAACCACTTTTAAACTATCCTCAGTTAGTTTAACTCCAATTTACTCACTTTAGTGTCTTTATAAAATTAGAGGGTTGGATTAGGTGGTCTCCAAGGTTACATAAGTTCCAATTTTCTGCTATTTATATGGGCTCACTAGATATTTCACTTTGGAATCGGGGAGCAAAAACTTGATAATAAGTATGTACCAAAGCCAGGAACATAGTGAGCAATGAATAAATATTTATTATCATTACTATTTCACTTCAGCTCATTGTTTTCTTTGTCTCAAACACTCTGAAATGATCACCGCTTTAAATATTCTTATATCATTTTTCTTAGGTTAGATAGATGTTAAAGGTTAAAATTAAATTTACTCAGTCACTTTCTGAATTAGGAAGCAGAAAAATAGTTACATATTTTTGTTGTGTTTGTTTCATTTAGCCTTGGCTATATTTTGCATATCTATTTGAGAGAGGAAAAATAATCTTCAAAGTCTTCAGTGGATGTGTGAAAGTTTATCTCTATAGAATGATTTAAAGAAGTTTTCAGATGGCAAAGACCCTTACAAAGCATCAACCCCTGCCCTTGCCTTTATAGAAATAACTCATCAATACCCAAGACTATAGTCAGGTAATAACTTATGACATAGTCAACAGCAGTGATGTGATTTCTGCTCTAATGTGGAACTTATTCATAAAACAATGTTCGGCAGGAAGACATAGTTTAAAAATAACGAAAGACTTTTGATTTACCTTTCTATTTTCATATGTGAGAGAATTGACAGAGTTTCAAACAATCTTCATAGTACACTGTGTTCCTAAAGAACTAAAATTTATTTTGCTACATTGTTCTACACCTTCAAAAATGTTTTTAAAATTAAGTTTAAAATTCTACCTAAATGCACAGTTAAGATTGTCAATCATAATTACTTGTTTAGTATATTTTATATTTTTTAAATAGTCTGGTAGTGGGAGGGGTATGAAATATAAGACAAGTCCTGTCCCCGTCATATGCCTGGGAAGACAAAGTAGTGCACAATATATGTGTGCTCGTGAGTGCACACACACACATCATTAGATAAACTACAAAGGGCTAACTACATGAAACTAACATTCCATGCAGTAACAGGTTAGAACAAAGAAATATCAGTGAAAGATTGCTATTAAGGAAATCACCTTTGAACCAGGTAGGACTTGAACAAACGCATGAAAAATGGCTGGAATTTGGATAGGGAGAAAAGAGGGTGGAAGAACATTCTCAGGAAACACAAGGAGAATATGCTCAGACCATCTGGAGCCCAGACTGAGCACTTTGTTGAGAAAAAGAGGAACTGCCAAGAAAATTGTTTCTACTTTTGATCAGAGTATAATAAATACACTGAATGAAAAGGAGGCATCAAAGGGCTATTCATACTAGGTGAAAATCTTCATCCAATAAATAATATGGAATTGGGAATATGGGAACAATCCACTAAAGATAAAATATAGCAATGTCATGAAGAATGTACTGTTAAAAACAAGCAAGAGGCTAGAAGACCAATTAAGAGGTCTTTCTGGAAATCTCAGTACAAAGTGAATATTGTCCAAAACGAGATAAAATTGACAAAGCATGGCATTTTACAAAAAAAAAAAACATTGATGGAATTTAATTGTATAGCTGCTTCAAAGTATAGCATAGAAAGCACCATCAAATTTTATTTCAAGTCATGTACCTTGAGAGACTGAAGAAAAAGCAGCAGTACAGAGAGAAATAAAATCTTTAGGAAGAGAAGTCAATTTGATACAGATATTGGGACAGAAAAAAATTAATTAGGGCTGTTGAGTTTAAATCTTGTGTGACAAATATAGAAATGTATCACAGAAGATAATCTGAATATGAAGAATATATTTGAAAACCATCAATCTGAGGCCAGGAAACTAGACATTGTCTATATGAAAATAAGTATGGTGTGGTTTATATTTTAAGTTCACAGACATTTAGAGAATGTAATGAAAAGTATAACTCTTTCCCCAGGTAAAAGAAATGCTCATAGTAAAATAAACAAAATTTGCATATAATTTTAAGAGGTTTTCAGACCCTATCTGATCTAATATCCTAGGATAGCAAAGTTTACTTTAGATAACCAAGAGCATGAGGGAATAACAGTTGAAAAAAGATAATACCAACTATTTACTTAGTCTCTCTTATATGTCAAGTATTATTTTAATATTCACATACATCATGTTCATACAGTAATTCCATTAATCTCCATAATAATTAATGATGTAAAAATTATTTTCTTCTTTTACAGAGAATTGCAAAAGAGCAGGGAGGAAATAAATGAGCTGAGGGTTCTTGTATCTGAACTGTAATACATCATTAGCCTTATTATTAAAGAAGCTATTCTGATGCTTATTTAAATGGTAAAAAAGAAAAAGAAAAAAAAGATTGTATTTGAAACTATTGCAATAGGAGAGAGACTACTGCAATAGAGAAGAGAGGTTGAACTCAGCTTTAAATACAGCAAAGATAACTGAGGATTTATATCCAATGAGCAGAATGAGGGAGTCAGTGAATGAAAAATTACTAAGAGGAATTTGATTAGATATTAAGGGTAAGTTTCTTGTTAAACTGGATTATTGATAAAGGCAAGTCCAGGTGATCAGATACTAAAGATGGGAGTATTCTCAATAAACTGGCTTAGCAGATTCTTTGCTAAAACTGGGCACAGCCGGCCAAGGGCAGGATCCTAGCATGAGGCCCTGTCAAAAAGAAAGGCCTCAAAGGATCCTGACTAACATTTGGTCAAGGGAGGAGTCTGTCAAACTCTTCACTTTGCATTCATCTCTTCATTCATAAATGTTTATTGATCTTCAATTATATGATAGGCACTTGTTAAAGATACTGAGGTCAATTAAACAGGTCTGACTGACCCTGTTCTTATGGAGTTTGGATAATTTCTGCTCTTCCTTTATATCCCAGTTCAGAGGTATACTCCCCTATGAAGACTTCTCTGACTCCACCTCACCTGGATCTACATCCCCCATCGCAGACTTACCTCCCTAGCCTATAACTACCTTATTATCTATATATCCTATTAACTATGTATCTTATGTATCCAATTATCTTATTATCTATGTGTCTTATTAGATTGTCAGCCCTATGAGGAAATCAGTTATGTCAACCTGGTTCACTCATTCCCAGTAACTAGCACTAAACCTGGCTAAGTAGTAACTCAGTAGTAACAAAATTTGCAAAATATAGACAATGGAAGCCCAAAACAGACAAGTGATGCCAAAAGCTAACCAGGAGAGATGTTAAGGACATGTTGTTTCCCAGATATAGGGCTATAGAAAAAGTCAAATGAATGAGGAATTGAAAATATACTATAAAAAGTAAGAGTTCCAAGATCCTTCTGAGTTACTGAAGTCTGAAGTTGTCAGAAGGCCAAACAGCAAGGGTCTGGGATTTCAGATACAGTTCATTTGAACACAGAACATGGGCTTGATCCCAAAGCAAATGATTCTTGGCTCTGGAAGTGGTTATAATACTTTTAGCTAATAGGAGTTCACAGAGCTCTGTTTATTTCATGGTTTAGTAAATTTCTTTCTGCAGATCTTACTTTTCTCTTTAGTAAAATGTGGGTTGGGGTCGGGGGAGTGTTGGCTATGAAATACATAAATGTATAGTGCAATACATATGAGCAATAATTCTGAATCGATGATCCCATGGTTTACATGTGTTTTTTTAAGGCAGTAGAAGGTTGTTAAAGGAATTAATTAAAGAAATGTGACATGAAACTTATGGTAGATAGTGAGTCTAATCAATAGCATGTAATTTCTATCTTTGTACAGTCAATTTCCAGCACACCTCTTATTTTCTAACTGAAAATCAAATAATAAAGAGCTTTGAATCAGGAAAGAAAGATAGTCTTTTAGTGAAAAGCCCATGGACTCTGAAGACCCAGCTGCCTGTGGTTTAGTCCTAGTTCTTTCACCTAATAGCTGTACTTTAGTTTCTTCATAAGATAAATGGAAATAAGCAAACCTTTCGCATGAGGTACTGATGGATATCATAACAACCAATACATGTGAAGGGCTAGAGCATTACCTGGTACATAATAAAAGCTCCCAAAATGCTAGACTTATGACTGTAGGGAAAGAATACCAAACGGGTTGCATAACAAGTGTCAAGCACTATAATAAATATTTTTACACAAATTATGTTAATTCCAGCTGTAAAACGTTGTAGATCAGAGGTTTACTATTCAATTATTTCCCTGTATCCCCATATCTGGGCATCCTAGTGATTCTAGTCATCTGAGTATGTGTGGGTTCTGCTGGATGTCATTCTGATTCTGAGTATTACTTGAATCTTATAATTAGCAGTAGGAGGAAAATGTTGAATTAAAACCAAAAAGAAATTAAGAAGGCTCTTCATAGTGAATCTGTATAGTCTTTTTCATGTTTTTTTTTTTTTTTTTTGTCAATTCAATATCATGAGTGATTTTCCGATATGTGATGTTGATATGACAACTCAGTACGTTATTTCCCTTAGTAGCTCTGAGAGTCCAGAATGATGTTGAAGGATAAATATTCCTAATGATTGCTAAATTTGAATCCAGTTGGATTTCCTATTCAGTCTACATCTAAGTTCATAAATAACTTAGGTTTTATGTTTTTACCTATGTAATCAGCACACATAACACAAATTTTGCTCTTGTTAACCCGTCTGAATAACCAGTTAAACTTTTTATTATTAAAAAACACAATGATATCCTATAGCCCTAAAAAAAATACCATCTTGGGCTATATAAAAAGTAAATTAAGGTTGGATCAGGACAGAATTTTTTTTCATCTTTTCTTCTGTCTCTGATTTCTGCCCAAATGATCATTTCAACACTGAGAACTGTGTTGAAACAAACATTTAAAATCTTAAATGTCAATATCAAACACCTGCATGCTTGAGAGCCGTGATTACAGAAAAAAAAATATTAGATACCATGAATGTTATTTATAATCACTCTTGAGGTTTATTATTAACATTCATATTGCACATTTCAGTTTACAGCAGAATAGTCATGTGTATTGTGTTCTTATAACAACCCTATAAATAGGTATCAATTTCCTTCCAGTTGATAAACCATGAAACTGAGGCACATGCAAAGGAGTCAGTAACAGAGCCAGGGCCAAACCCTCTGAGTCCCCTTCCATGCATTACTGCCTATGTTCTTCCCTGCCAGGCCCTGTCCTGCTAATTCAAACACCACTTTCTTTTCACGGTGATAAGTATAGAATTACATTACAATGACTTTATGTGTGTTATCTGGAATTTTAGTGAGACTATAGCAATGTGTTAACAATACAGACATATAAAGGACCATAAACGCAACCCACTAGCTCCAATAAAATAATGGATTCAACCTTTCATTGGTCTATTTATTCATCAATATCTTTCATTTTAGAAAAAAATTCACTTTTGTTT
>JAQQSQ010002264.1:0-11120 GCA_028627145.1 Eidolon dupreanum | reverse complement strand
GTGCTGAACCCTGACCAGCGGCTCCACCCGCCTCTCCAAGTAGTCAGTGTACCAAATAGTGAGGGGCACCTCGGAGTATTCCCTAACACACCTTCACCTCCTCCACAAGGATTTCCCGCACTGAGCACTTACAATTAGGGACCAGTGCACACGCAGGAGTCACCTCAGGCAGTCAGTCACTAGCCCTGGCCGCAGAACATAAATGCGTAGTCAGTGTATGCTGAGTGCAAAAGTGCTGAAATTCTGCCTGCTCCCCCATAGCTGTTTCCAGTCCTGGCTTTTGCAACAACTGCAAAAACCCTACTCCTTTTTGGAAGCAGTCTAAGTGTCTAGAGGGCTGAATGGATAAATAAAATGTGAGAAAAATATATATATAACTTTAGTCTAATGTAAATCCTGACACATGCAACAACACGGATGATCCTTGAGGGCATTATGCTAAGTGAAATAAACTAGTCAGAGAAGACAAATATTGGATAATTCCCCTTACAGGAGATGTCTACAGTACTCAAACTTAGGAAGAGAGTACAATGGTGGTTCCAGGGCCTCGGGGGAGGCGGGGAAAAGGGAATTGCTCGGTGGGTGTAGAATTTCATTCTTTTTCTTTAATAATATTTTTTATTTTTCAATTCTAGTTGGCATACAAAAATATAGCAGTTTCAAGCACACAACATAGTGATTAGACATCTATATAACTCACAAAGTGATGGCCCAAATAAATCTAGTACCCCTTGGACACCGTACATAGTTATTACAATATTACTGACTAAATTCCTTATGCTATACTTTATATCTCCATGACTATTTCATAACTACCATTTTGTACTTCTTAATCCTTTCCCCTTTTTCACTTAACCTCCAAATCCCCCTCCCCTCTGGTAACCCTCAAAATGTTCTCTGTATCTATGAGTTAGTTTCTTTATATTCCATATGTACATAAAGTCATATGACATTTGTCTTTTTTTTTTCACATTTTTTTTCATTTTTAAAATTTTAATTAGGTTCAAACATAGTACATTGATTAGACACTTACATAGTTTATAAAACAATCCTCCTAATTTCTCCTTCTCTCCTCTGGTTTTCCACGTAGCCAATATAATAATTCTAACTACACTCCCTATGCCGTGCTCCCCAACCCTGTGACCATCTATCAACTACAGATTTGTATTTCTTTAAACCTTCACCCCATTCCCTCAGCCCCCCAACCTCCCCTCCCCTCTGGCTGTCACCAAATTTTCCACTATATTTGTGAGTCTGTTTTTGATTAGTTTGTTCTTTTTGTTCCCTCACTCAACATAATACCCTCTAGGTTCATCCATTTCATTGCAAATGGTAGGATTTCAATTTTTTTAATGGCTGAGTAATATTCTCTTGTACATATGAACCATAACTTCTTTATCCAATCGTCTGTTGATGGGCATTTAGGTTGCTTTCATGTCTTGGCTATTGTATATTGTGCTGCCATGAATATGGGGTGCATAGATCTTTATGAATTATTGTTTTGGTTTTCGTTGGATAAAAACCCAGAAGTGCAATTGCTGGGTTAAAAGATATATCCATTTCAATTTTTTGAGAAATCTCCATGCTGTTTTCCATAGCAGCTGTACCAATTTTCATCCCGCCAACAATGTATGAGGGTTCCCTTTTCTCCACACCCTTGCCAACACTTATTTTTTGATTTACTGATAATAGCCATTCTGACAGGTGTGACATGACATCTCATTGTGGTTTTAATTTTCATTTCTCTGATGATTAGTGACCTTGAGCATCTTTTTATATGTCTATTAGCCATCTGTATTTCCTCTTTGGGGAAATATCTGTACAGGTCTTCTGCTCATTTTTTTAATTGGATTGTTTTGTTGTTGTTGTTGTTGAGTTGTATGAGTTCTCTATATATTTTGTATATTAACCCCTTATCAAATGTATCATTAGTGAATATTTTCTCCCAATCAGTTGGTTATCTTTTTGTTTTGTTGATGGTTTCTTCTGCTGTACAAAAACTTTTAGTTTGATGTAGTCCCATTTATTTATTTATTTTTCCTTTCATTTCCCTTGCCCGGGGAGATGTATCTGAAAAGAAATGACAGTTAATAATATCAGAGAGTTTACTGCCTATATTTTCTTCTAGAAGTTTTATGGTTTCGGGTCTTACATTTAAATCTTTAATCCATTTTGAGCCTTGCATCCTAGGAATAAATCCAACTTGATCATGGTGTATGATATTTTTAATGTATTGCTAAATTCAGGTTGCTAATACTTTGTTGAGAATTTTTGCACCAATGTCCATAAGAGATATCGTCCTATAGTTTTATTTTTTATTTTTGTAATGTTTTTTCCTGGCTTTGGAATCAAGGTAATGGTGGCCTCATAAAAAGAGTTAGGGAGCCTTCTCTCTTCTTGAATATTTTGGAATAGTTCTAGAAGAGGAGGTGTTAATTCTTCTTTGAATGTTTGGTAAAATTCACCTATGAAGCCATCTGGTCCAGAACTTTTGTTTTTTGGAAGGTTTTAAATTACTGATTCTATTTCATTGGTGGTAATCATTTGGTTCATATTTTCTGTTTCTTCTTGACTTAGTCTTGGGAGAGTATGTTTCTAGGAATGTGTCCATTTCTTCCAGATTGTCCAATTTATTGGCATATAATTGCTCATAATATTTTTTATGATCTTTTGTATTTCTGTGGAGTCCATAGTTATTTCCCTTGTTTCATTTCTGATATTATTTATTCGAGTCTTCTCTCTTTTTTTCCTTGATGAGTCTGGCTAATTTTGTTTATCCTTTCAAAGAACCAGCTCTTGGTTTTATTAATCTTTTTTATTGTTTTTCTAGACTCTATTTCATTTATTTCTGCTCTAATCTTTATTATTTCCTTCCTTCTCTTCATTTTGGGCTTTGTTTGCTGTTCTTTTTCTAGTTTTGTTAAGTGTAAGGTTAGATTGTTTATTTGAGCTTTTTCTTGCTTCTTGAGGTAGGCCTGTATTGCTATGAATTTCCCTCTTAGGATTGCTTTTGCTTTGTCCCATAGATTTTGAGTTGTGTTTTCATTTTCTTTTGTCCCTAGGTATCTTTTGATTTCTCCCTTGATTTCATTAATAACCTGTTCATTGTTTACTAGCATGTTATTTAACCTCCATGTTTTTTTCTTGTAGTCGATTTCTAATTTCACACCATTGTGATCAGAGAAAACTGTTGATATGATTTCAATCTTCTTAAATTTATTGAGACTTGTTTTGTGTCCTAACATGTGGTCTATCCTGGAAAATGTTCCATGTGCACTTGAGAAGAATGTATATTCTTCTGCTTTGGTGTAAAATGCTCTGAAAATATCTATTAAATCCATCTGATCTAGTGTGTCTTTTAGGCCCATTGTTTCCTTGTTGATTCTTTGCCTGGAAGATCTGTCCATTGGTGTCAATGGGATGTTAAATTTTCCTACTATGAGTGTATTACTATTGATCTCTCCTTTTATGTCAGTCAATAATTGCTTTATGTATGTAGGTACTCCTGTGTTGGGTGTGTATATGTTTACTAGGATTATGTCCTCTTGATTTATTGATCCATTTATCATTATGGAATGCCATTTTTTGCCTCTTATTATAGCATTTGTTTTAAAGTCTATTTCATCTGATATAAATATTGTTACCCCGGTTTTTTTTTTTTCATTTCTGTTTGTGCGAAATATCTTTTTCCATCCCTTTACTTTCAGTCTGTGACTGTCGTTTGATCTGAAGTGGGTCTCTTGTAGACAGCATATGCATGGGTCTTGTTTTATTATCCATTCGGCTATCCTATGTCTTTTGATTGGAGCATTTAATTTGTTTACATTTAAAATGATTACTGATAGGTACATAGTTACTACCATTTTATTATTCATATTTGTTATTTCTATTTTCTAATTTATCCCTTCTCTTTTACAGAAGTCCTTTTAATATTTCTTGTAGTACTGGCTTATTGGTGATGAATCCCTTAAGCTTTTTTCCTTTCTGGGAAGCTATTTATCTCACCTTCCATTTTAATCAAAAGCCTTGCTGGGTAGAGTATTCCTGGTTGTAGATTCTTGTTTTTCATAACTTTGAATATTTCTCACCAGTCCCTTCTGGCCTGCAAAGTTTCCATTGAAAAATCAGCAGACATTCTTATGGGTATATCCTTGTAGGTAACTAGCTGCCTTTCTCTTGCTGCTTTTAAGATTCTCTTTTTGTCTTTTACCTTTGGCATTTAATTATGATGTGTCTTGGTGTGGGTCTTTTTAAATTCCTCTCCTTTGGGACTCTTTGTGCTTCCTGAATTTGTATGTCTAATTCCTTTGTCAAGTTAGAGAAGTTTTCTGTCATTGTTTCTTCAAGTAGATTTTCAATCCCTTGCTCTCTCTCTTCCCCTTCTGGTACTCCTATGATCTGGATATTGTTAAGCTTCATGTTGTCCCAGAGGTCTCAAACTATCCTTATTTTTAAAAATTCTTTTTTCTTTTTTGTTGTTCTGGTTGGTTATATTCTGCTACCTTTTCTTCCAATTCACTAATTCAGTCTTCTGCTTTGTTCAATCTACTGTTGAATCCTTCTAGTATATTCGCCATTTCAGTTACTGTATTCTTCATTTGTGTCTGGTTCTTTTTATGGTTTCTATGTCTTTTTTAATGCTTACTATCTCTCTGTTGAGGTTCTCACTGTGCTCATCTATTCTCCCCCTAAGTTCATTGAGTATCCTTATAACCATTATTTTGTACTCTGACTCTGGTAGGTTGCTTGCCTCCATTTCATTTAGCTTATTTTCTGGAGTTTTCTCTTGTTATTTTATTTGTGGCATGTTTCATTGTTTTCTCATTTTATTAGCCTCTCTATGTCCTTTTTTATTTGTCAAGAATATTTGTTTCATCTCTCAGCCTTATCTAGAGGGCCTAATGTGGAAGGTGTTCTGTGTGGCCCAGTGGCGCACACTCCCTGATCCCCTATGCCAGGGGCTCTGGACATGATCTTTGTGTGAGTTGTGTGTAATTTTCTGTTGTCACCAAGTCTTTATTGTTGTTAGTACATCAGTGGATGGGATTAATGCTCAGGCTGACTAATTGTGGGAACTGGCCGCACTCACAGGTTGTTGTGTGGAGGCTGACCCCACTAAGTGGGATTTGCCTTAGCAGGCTTGTGTAGTTGTTGCAACCACCCTTTGTGTGTACCACTAATGGTACAAGTCAGGAGTTGCTCTGTTGTGGTCTAGTGCCAGCCTCCAAATGCATTGGTTTTGTGGCACCTTGGGAGGGGATCCCCAGTAGGCCAAGGTCAGCCACTGCTTTTGATTGCTCAGGGCAACTACAAAGCTATCCACAGATGGTTATTGCCTATACTGTATCTATAGGTAAGTGGAAGAGACAATGCTGTAGGGAGTGGTCAGTAATCTCCTGTTCCTGATCTAGGGCAGTTTAGCAGAGGGATTAGTACTCCTCCACATTTGACATTGCCTATCAGTTGCCTATAAAACTCTGAAACTAGACGAACCTCTGGGTGATATGCATGTTGGGCGGTGTAGGAACTCCGGGATTCTCATGGATCTATTGAGTAAATTTTCCCCTGCCACTACACTGTCAGTTTATATGCCAACACTGTCTCTGTGGCTTCTTTACAAGTTTCCAATAGTAGGAAGGTCAGCTGCTGCCCACTCTAGGCCTGAATGCGCCACCCCGGGGCAGGGCAGCTTCCTATCAACGTGTGGCGAGCACTTTGTGTATTGGATGGGGCAGGAGCTCAGGGAGTCAAGGGCCATCAGGCCAATACAGATCCCTGAAATCCCCTCAAGAGATATTGCAGCTCATACAGGAAGCAGTGGCCTGCCCACAGCTATTTTCCCTGAAATGCGCTGACTGGGCTAGCCAAGGTCTATTGACTGCACAGACTGTGCAACCCCAGAGCCAAGCTGGGAATGAGGGGCTGCTTGTCAATGGGCTACAGACACTTTGTGGCTTTGAATTAAGTGGGATCTCAGGGAGACAAGGGCCGTCAGGCCAGTGCAGCCTCAGTTTTGCTGCAATTTCTGTGCCTGGGCATTCCTGCTGTAGTCACAGATCACAGTGAGACCGATTGCTGTCTGGGGTGGTCTCACACACACCAGACAGATGCATTATTGCAACTCTTGCAGGCAGCAGAGGTCTACTTGCCACCAATTTCCATGTAGTGCCCACCCTGTGCTAGCCAAAATTCGTTGCCTGCATTGATTGAGAGATCGGGTCAGGGTGGCGGGGGGGGGGGGGCGAGAAGCAGGGCTGTGGCATTTCACTGTCAATGGCTTGCCTGGGGCAATTTGTGGGTAGGGTGGGGCAGTGTCTCAGAGAGACAGTGGCAGTCATATTAATACAGCCTCAGTGTTGTCTCAACTTTGGTGACTGTTCACCTGTTCCTTCAGAAGTTCCAGATCACAGCAAGGCCAGCTGTTGTCTGGGACTTGCTCACGGATCCCTCGAGATCCACCCAAGTTCATGTTGGCAACAGTGATCTATCTGACTTTATCTGGGAAATGAGCACTTCCAGCACTGGCCACCAGCTGGGAATGCCTGGCCCTGAATCTGAGCAGGGTGTAGCAGCCACCCCGCAGCAAATGCCCCCAGAGATCTGCAAGTTGGATGGGATGGACTGATCCCCTCAGGCCAGCACTTTCTAATGGCCCTGTAGGAGGGATCTGCACAGTCAAGCTGATGCAGTCTGTAGATTGCCCAGTAGGGGGGCTGGACTAAGGCACAATGGTGGTTGCCCTTCTAGTCCTTGTTCTGGCACCAGGTGATGCAGGCTTTCTTAGTATGAATCCCATGCAAGCCTCTGGCCCATCACAGGTGTCCCAGGTGAGTGTCTCAGGTCACAAAGCCTGTGAGCAGGTCCTTCAAAGGTGAGTCTAGGGTTTCAGTCTCCTTCCATGTCATCCAGGTGGCCGGAATCCCCTCTGGTTTTTACAGTCAAAGTTTTTGGAATCTCTTCTTCCCTGGGCTGGGGAGCCTCCAAATGAGACCAGGACCACCTTTCCTTCAGGAGAGCATCTGCAACCTTGCTTTCCCTCTTGGTGATCCTCTACCACAAGTGGGTGCGAGTCTAGCTCGATTTGCGACTCTGCCCCTCCTACTGGCTTCAATGTGCTCTTTTATGTTATCAGACATAGATATTACAATCAGCTGGACTTCCAGTGATTCTCTGCATTGATTATTTTATAACTTATTCGTAATTTCAATGCAGACCTTGGAGGAGACAAACCCTGCTTTTACCTAATCCACCATCTTCCTTCTCCCTCTATGGCATTTGTCTTTATCTGACTTACTCCACTTGGCACAATACCCTCTAGGTCCATCATAAAATATGTTTTTGTATCTCTTTACTTTCTGTCTGTGTGTATCTTTTAATCTGAAGTGAGTCTCTTGTAGGCAGCATATGTAAGAGTTTTGTTTTCTTATCCATTCAGCTACCCTATGTTTTAACTGAAGCATTTAATTCTTTTCCATTTGAAGTATTTGTCGATAGATATGTAGTTATTGCCATTCTTTATTCATATTTTTGGTACATAGGTTTTTCTTCTTCTTAAAGAAGTCCCTCCAACATTTCCTATAATACTGGCTTGAGTTCCTTTGTGGAAAGCGGGTTGCAAGCTGATGAGGTCCTTGCAATCTGTGAGGTCAACCAAGGGTTGCCTCATCTCGATGAACCCTCCTAAGAATGGGGATAATCTATGGAAATGCACATGATTATAGCAGGGTGTGTAGGGTGGGGATAATCTATGGAAATGCAAATGATATTGTAGAATGTGTAGGTTGGGTGGGGATAATCTTATTTTAGCCAGCAAATGTATGCTCTTGTATAAAAGCAACTTGCAAAAATAAAATCGCTCTCTACTCCATCATCAGTAGATAATGGGCCTCCTGATCCCAGCTTTCTGTCTTCTTTCTTTTCTCAATCTCCCACCATTCACACTCAGGTTTATTTTCCAGAGCTGCGCTGGATGTGGCAGGATTTACCACTTGCTGGATGTGGCACTCCTTTAGCTTTTTCTTGTCTGGGGAGCTCTTTATCTGCCCTTAAAATCTAAAAGATAGCTTCACTGTATAGAGTAATCTTGGTTGTAGGTTCTTGCTCTTCATCACTTTGACTATTTTGTGCCAGTCCCTCTGGCCTGCAAAATTTCTGTTGAGAAGTCAGCTGACAGTCTTATGGGAGCTCCTTCATAGGCAACTAACTACTTTTCTTTTGTTGCTTTTAAGATTCTGTCTTTAACCTTTGGCATTTTAATGATAATGTGTCTTGGTGTGTGCTTTTTGGGTTCATCTTGTTTGGGACTCTACTCTTCCTGGGCTTGTATGACTATTTCCTTTACCAGGTTAGGGAAGTTTTCTGTCATTATTTCTCTAAATGAGTTCTCAATGCCTTGCTCTCACTCTTCTCCTTTTGGTACTCCTATGATGCAAATGTTGTTATACTTGATGTCTCAGAGTTTCCTTCAACTATCCATATTTTATTTTTGATATTCTTTTTACTTTTCACAGTTTCAATTGAGTGTCTCCTGCTATATTATCTTCCAAACTGCTGATTCAATTCTCTGCTTCATCAAATCTGCTGTTTATTTCATTTAGGGTATTTTTCATTTCAGTTATTGTATTCTTAATTTCTGACTGATTATTTTTGTGGTGTATGTGTGTGTGTGTGTGTGTGTGTGTGTATGCTTACTATTTCTTTGTTTAAGTTCTCACTAAGTTCCTTGAGCATCTTTTTAATAAGATCTCTGTATCATGTAGATTGCTTACCTCCATTTTTTTAGTTCTTTTTATGGAGTTTTCTTTCTGTTCTTTCATTTGGGACCTGTTTCTCCTCATTTTGCTGCCTCTGTGTGTTTGTTTGCAAGTATTAGGTGCGGCTGCTATGTCTCCTGGTCTTAGCTGGATGAACTTATACAGTAAATTACCTTGCTTGCCTAGTAGAACAGGCTCCCTGATCACCTGTGCCAGGTGTTCCAGGAGCAGCCCTTGTGTTGGTTGTGTGTGCTCTCCTGTTGTAGCTGAGCCTTGATGTCTGTTGGCATGTCAGTGAATGGAATTGATCCTCAGGCTGACTGGCTGTAAGGACTGACTACGACCTCAGCATAAGTGCTGCTGTGTGGAGGCTGGCCGCACAGAGTGGGATTCACCCTAGTGGGCTCTGGCTCCTGTCAAAATGAACCTTTGGGTGTGCTGCTAGTGGGGTTAATTGGATACGCTCTGTTGTGGTATGAAGCTGGCCGCTTGGTGTGTTGTTTCTGGGGCCTCTTGAGAGAGGCTATCATGCAGTTCATTATCAGCTGCTGCCTGTGACCATACCAGCACTACTTGGTAGGCTCTACAAAGCCATCTGCAGTTGGTTGCTGCCTGTACTGGCCTGGAAGTGTGTGAAACAGACCATGCTGTAAACAGACACTGCCTGCCACCTGTACCATGCTTGGGGGCAGCTCAGCAAAAGGCCAGGAGGCTTGCTGCCACCATCTGGCTGCCCTTAAGGCTCAGCCCATGAAAAACCCTGTGTGGTTCATGATGTGGGTAAGGTGGGAGTCTCGGAGTGGTGTTCATCAGGATAGTGTAGATTTAGGTTTGGTGCATGTGCTAAACCTGGGATCACTCAGGAAAAGTCTCAGAGCACACCGATGCCAGTCGCTGCCTGCCTGGGGTCCTCAGATTGACAAGAGTTGACCAAGAATACTTCAGCATGGGCTGAGGTTCATTGCCAGTTGTCCACCAAAAGGAGCTGAGGTTGCTTGTTTGCTGTTGAAAGAGGTTCCTGTGGTGCTTGGGGTGGGACTGTCTGTACCTTCCAGAAAATGATTCTGGTGGTGTGTGAGGTGAGTGTGGTGGGATCCCAGGGAGTTACCAGGTGGTGCAAGTGGATATTTCCAGGCCAATGCAGATTTAAATTTGGCCGTGTCGGGGGAGGGTTCAACAAAGGCAAGTTGGCATCCACCCACAAGTTGCATGCAAAGTGGGCTTGACACAGGGACAATGCAGGGTATACATGCAGTCCTCATTCTGAAGCCATACAACTCAGTCTCTCAGTCTTTCTTTGCATTTCTCTTGCCATCTCTCCACCGGAGTCCAGGGTGAGTTTCTGGGAATGAGGGAGTCTGTGTACAGGCCCTTTAAGAGAGGACCTGGGTTTCCAGCTGTCTCCATTTTACCCAGATGGACTGAATCCACACTGATTTTTATAGCCAGGTGTTGTGGGGACTCCTCTTCCTAGTACTGGTGCTCCAGGCTGTGGTGCTGGGTGTGGGACTGGGATGCCTCACTCTTAGGGGTACTTACACCTCTGAGATATCCCTCCTGGTTCCTAACCACCACAGGTAGGTTTGAGGCTAGCCTGTTTTTCATCTTCGTCTCTCCTAACAGTCTCAATGTGACTTCTTTATATCTTTAGTTACAGGAGTTCTGTTTGGCTAAACTTCAGATGGTTCTTAAGGTTGATTTGTTTTATAATTTAGTTGCAATTTTAATGTGGTCCTGGGAGGAGGCAGGCATAGCATTTCTCTACTCTGTCATCTTGTATTGGGGGTCAGTACCACATTTTCTTTATTTATTTACCCTTGATGGACACCAAGGTCATTTACATATCTTGGCTATTGTGATTAATCATTCAGTAATGAGGTACAGATATTACTTTGTAATAGTGATTTTATTACCTTTGAATATATCCAAAAGTGGAGTTGCAGGAGTATATGGAATTTCTATTTTTATTTCTTAGGGAGCTTCCATATATTTTTTTAAAGTAGCAGTATCAATTTTATTTTTACCAACAGGGCACAATGTTTCTCATTTCTTTGGATTCTCATTTACAGTTTTTTTTTCATCTTTTTGGTAATAATAATTTTTAAGATGAGTAATATGTTATTTCATTGAATTTTTGATTTTCATTTATCTGATAATGATTGATGTTGAGAAGAGTATCATACATATGTTGGCTCTCTGTATATCTTCTTTGGGAAAAAATTTCCATTTGGATCCTTTGGCCATTTTTCAATTATTATTATTATTATTATTTTTGCTATTGAGTTGTATGTGTTCTTTATATATTTTCGATATGACCCCTTATTAGATATATGATTTGCAAATATTATCTCCCATTCCGAAGATTAC
>JAQQSQ010002263.1:0-11122 GCA_028627145.1 Eidolon dupreanum | reverse complement strand
GGTGGAGCTTGAGAGTGTACATTTCTAACAAGCTGTCAGGTGATGTCCATGCTGTCTGCACCACTGACCACACTAGGAATAATGAAGTCCTAGAAGACTCACAATTTTAAAATATTAATATCATTTAATAATCTCTATGTATTTTATCCTCATAAACCGTGAATTATTTGGCCTCTCTGTTTCCTTACAACTTACAGAATCTATTTAGCTCTGTTTCTAGTAGATAATTTCCCAAGGCTATCCAAAATAGACAGATGTTTGATGGCAGGCCTGGAAGATACATTGGAGATATTAAATGAAATAAATGTTTCTATTTGTTTGTTTGGGATATAAAAGAATATTGACTTTTTTTCAGAATAAATTTAAAATACTCCCATTATGACTTTTTGATTAGTAGATAGTAGAGTGTGATATAAAACTCGTGGGCTGATAACTGACTTCAGTTCAGTTTCTGGCCGATAATGAAACCCCATCCAGTCACTTTACCTTGCTGAGTTGCTGGGTGTCTTTTGCTCATCTTTAAAAATGTGGAGATCAGACCATTTCCAAATTCCTTTTCAGAACCAAAAATCTGCAAACACAATAAGCAACTTTCTGCTTGTGATTTCAAAACAATTTGAGTCTGTAGTATTTGTGGTAAGACCAGCAGTTCGCCCATCAAACAATTCCAGACTCCCCCTTCAGTGCCTGCAGCCAAAACTAGTGCCAGTGTGCCTAATTCTCAGTGATTGGCATCTGAGTCCAGGAGAATTTCTTGTATTAGTAAGATCAGTGATTTCTAAACTTTGGTATGCATCAGAATCGTCATGAAGCTTGCTAAACCCAGATTGCTGGGCTTCATGCTCAGAATATCTGATTAATGTCTGGCATGGGGCCTGAGAATTTGCATTTGTAAGTCCTTAGGTGGTGCTGATGCTTCTGGTCCAGGGACCACAGTTTGAGAACCACTGAACAAGGCTTCTGCGGTAAATTTTAGGTTCTTCCTACTTGATTGGGTGATCCTGTCCTTCACAACTCCTCTATGAATCTGTGAGGTGCTTTAGAGGGGGCCAGTGTGCCTTCACACAAGCCCTGACCTCTCTATTTCTTGAAGCCTGTATCAGTTGTTGTATTTGTCCATGCCCCTTCCTCAACACATTTTCAAGTAATTTTTAAAGATAAAATTTTAAAAGAACTGTAAAGATGAACTTGCAAATTACTTTCTATTCTCTCACAGTGAGAAAATACTACATGCTTATGTATTTTTCTCGTTTTTGTCTTCTTTGGAATTACTCTATTTATATAATTTGGTACCTTGATCTTTTTTTCCTTCCTGCTTCATACTATAGCAAAATTGTTTTCTAATTTATTGAAATCATAATATTATATAGCCTCACAATACTTCACACATAATTATTAATATAGTTTAACTTTCCCCCATGATTAAACAATGTTTTCCTGATTTTTAAAATAATTTCAAATGGCCAAATGGCATATATCTTTATATATAACTCTGATTACTTTCTAAGGTATATTCATAGAAGCAAAGTTACTGGCCCAAATTATGAGCATTTTAAAGGTTTTTAAACTGTTGCTCAATTGCTTTCCAGAAAGGTCACACCAACATTTCCTTCACGAAAAATGAAGGTGCACTCTTTTATCTCTTGACCCTAGTAAGTCTTCTCTTAAAATCATTGCCAGTTTAACAGTGAAAATTTGCACACCATTAGTGTTTTAAATTTATATTTCTTTGATTATCCTTTTTTGTCTTCTGGGCATATGTATTTTTATTACTGTAATTGTCAGTTTCTACACATACCTTTTAAAAAGGATATATTTTACCTTTTCAAGCTGTATTTTCCATCTGCGGAAAAACTAGAATGATCTTTAATAATAGGAGGAAAAACACTCATAATCCAAAAATACAAAATTAACTACTGTTAACATACTGACAGACATTTTTATTTGCGTACATGTATACATTTGTCTGTATGCATTTGTATATTTTGCTTACAAACATAAGAAACATTTTTAGAAGTTGTTTGTCAAAGTGAAGTTGCACTGTACATGAAGTTTATAATCCATCTAAATTTAAAAATATATTATAAAGATTTTTAATTAAAAATACATCTTTAAACATAATTTTAATTTACTGAATAGAATTTAATTGTGTATATGCATACAATATTCTATTCATTCCCTATTTAAATCATTCTTTGTAATGGAATCATATTTGTTATCAGGAAAAATTTGTAGAAATGGAAATTTGGAGCAAAAATCTACACATACACACATACATGTTTTTCTCCTGATTATAACTAAAATATAAATTTGCTAAAATGTAAATGTTACAAAAATGATGTTAATATGTTATGATCAATATTGAATTTAAAAAATAGGCTATATTTAGCATACTATTATGTAATTTTTTCACTTGCCATTGTATATTGGTCAATTTTCCCATCAATATATTCAGTTATATCACGGTTTTGTAATGCCTGTCTGCTATTCCATTTTATGAATGAACTATATAGTTTAACATTTCCTTTACTAATGGATGTTTAGATTGCTGTTATATTTTTCCCACATGTGTTTATGCACATTTGTGAGATTATTTTTTTAGATAAACTTCTATAAGCAGAAATGCTCTGTCAATAGGCATAAACATTTTAAATATTAAAATTTATTTCCAAATTGTTCTTTGGACAGTTTTACAAATTACACTCCCACTAATAGTGTATTAGAATATCCATTTTCATGTGCAATGTAGATTTAAAAGTTTTGGGTATATGTTGTTAAATGATTAGTCAGAAAATTTGAACCAGCTTAGGCTCCCTTTACTAGTTTAAAAAAATAAAGAAAAATAAAGGAAAGGAGAAAAGAAGAGGAAAATAAAAAACTTTGTTATTTTCTTATTCAATAATTATGTCATGATTTTGTTTGTAATTTTAATTAGTGGTAAAAATGACTTTAATTTTCTATATAGCTTCTACACAGAAAAATAATACATAAACTATATTGTATGTTTTACTCATGAAAAACTGATCTATTAATGAATACCCTTTCCCATTTCCTACTGGATTACTAGTGTCATTCTTAGATTTATGGAAGCTTTCTGAAGCTCAAGTTCTTTAAATCGCTGACATTGATGCCCTTAGGCTTCTAACAAATAAAAAAAAATATTACACATACATTAGAGTAGATATTTATTCATAAACGATTTCTAAAATAGCTGATTCAGACAAACTTTTAGTCAAACATTTTGCTACATCTTTAATATAAGCAATGTGTTCACAGTATATACCAGCTTCAGAGGTTATCTGAATCTTCAGGGAAAGAGGATATTTAGATACAGAATGCAGATATCAAAGAACATGTTAAAAATCCTTTTAAAAACTTAAAACACTGAGATAGTTCAGGGCAATGTGGAGTGTTAGTCATATTGGTTTACTTTGATTGCTTCATCTCTCTGATTGATATTTTTAGCCAGTGTATATAGGTATTGGCAGTCTATTATGTGATAAGAATCATACTAATTGCTTATATACGGTGGAGGTATAAAGGCATTAGGTTACTGGCCCTGGAGTTGTACTAACTTAAATGATATAATGATCCTTAAAAAGTAAAATACTTCTTAGGCTTTAGATTAGCTGTGATAGAGAATATCTAACAAAGATAGATTCAGCCATACAAAGCCAACTCATCTTGTTATTTTGTTTTCAATGAACCGAATGCATTATATATTCATAGCCTTCAGAGTTCTTAAGGACCATAGTACTGTCATATAATTAAGCATAAACACTTAAAAGAGTACTAAAATAAAGGTATGGTTAACTTTGGCCTTCCAGGGTTTGTGAATAGTGTTTAATCCCTGTGATATGAGAGGAATTTACGTTTCAAATATTAACTTTATATGGAAATTGTCACATGTGCTCTTTTGTTTCATATATTAACATTTGTGGAGACGAGAATCGGATCTCATGTTCATTTGGAAATTAAATAAAAAAATACAGAAAAATTATTAGATGAGATTAAGCTTTCTGAATTGTAACTCTCTAATATTTTCCCTTTGATTTTTATTTGAATTTTGAGTTTAATTTTTATTTGCAGTTGTTCATTTTGGAAATATATCTATTATTTGCCATTCTCTGAAATTTCAAAAGGCCAATCACAAATTATAATTTATCAGATGAAGTAACATGGGGATATTTGACAAAAATCAGTGGATCTGATGACCTTTGGTGAAGACTGCAACTATGAGATAATATAGAAAAAAAATATCTCTGGGAATAAACTCAGTAGCCTGGAGTTTAGAAATAGTGCTCAACATTTAAGCAGATATACTTTTTTTAAAAAAAAGATATCAACAATATTGAGAAGTATCATTTGCAAAAATAGATTATTTTTAGGGTGAAATGATAAATTAAGGACTTCAGAAATTCATCATCACACATTTTCTCTGGAACCAACAAACAGAAATAGTCTTTTTTCTTTTATTAAAAGTGATTTGATTTTAATTTTGACAGTCATTGGAAGTTATCTATCATCCATACTTTTGACAGTGAAGTAAGAAAATGGGTTCTATGAATAGGATTTTTCTATGATTTAGGTAGTTGTCATTACTAGAAGGTTTTATGTGAATAATAGATGCCAAACTTGGCTTGACTCCTCATTTCCAGTCCTTTTTACTTCTTTTGTATCAAATTGCTAATAACTAGCTTCATCTTTTGTCACCAAAAAAGAATGGCTTTTTTGTTTGCCCACAGAACTGTATTACTCAGTGCTGAGCAATGAGTTATCACAAGATGATAATCCACTCCTCTGGAAACAGGTCTGTGAATCCACAGGCACTTCCACAAATAACAGACTGCAGGCTTTTGAGCAGACACTTTTATACCCCTTTTGAAAGCTGTTTATTAAATCTGGAGAGAAACTGGCTGACTGAAAGAGAAAGCTATACCAGATAGGCCTATTTCCCTGACTGTGGAAATATTTCCTTCTGTCTCAAAGGGAATAGTGCCTGAGAAACTTGAGTAACTTTAATACATTTTAGACAATCCATCCATACATGTATGGTTCATTCCTAAGCCTTCTCTAGTATTAAGAAAAAGATTTAAAGAGCAATGGTCTAGGATGTTTTAAAAACAGAACCGATTAAGTATTCTAGTTCAGTGTCCCCATAAGGAAATCATTTACAAGAAAAATCATATTTACTGGAGAATCATTTTTCATGTTTTCCTTGTCACTTCAGATATCTATAGTATCTTCTGGTATTAGTCAGGAAAGCCAAGCCACTGTGAGTTACCAGATAAGGAATTTAGTACAGGAATTAGAGTTTCCACAGAATGGGGGGAGGCACAGATCCAGGAGAAGATCATGGAAGGATGGGGAGCTGTGCCTCTGTGTTGCAGCCATCTCTATGTGTTTGCTGCTATGTATTCGATGGTGGGCCTTGAGCTGTCACTGGTCAACAGGGTCAGCTTGGACAGGCTCCCTGGACACATAATGGAGGAAGGTGAGGAGAAACTGGAACCCGCTGACATCTTTGTGACTTCTATCATCACTTCTTATTGTGATGATTTTCGTTCAGAGCAGTAGTTCTCATGTGAATTCCTCCTTTGGCCAGCTTTAGCTTAGAAACATAGGGGAAGGACATTCTAGAATATGAAGTTTCAGCGTATCCATTTTCACTCATTGCAAACTTCTATGGTATTTAACAGAAAGAACAGATATACTATAGGAAAACATATCTTTACCTTGTATTATCACACCACACAGTAAAAAAGAATGTCTTGAAAAGATTTATTTTAGAAAGAAATAATGGAAGGTTCTAGAATATTTTCAATAGCTTTTAAACAACATCTTCATTGAAACCCTATAGTTTTCAACCTTTATATAGTATTTTCCTCATTGACAGATGGGGCACATAATATCACAAACTATAGTGGAGCAAATACTTAAAGGTCAAGTTTTCACCTGGCTGACATGAAATAGCCTGTATTATATGGTCTAAGACACCTCTTTCCACCTTGGCCTATTATACAAATGAACATGATTTCTTATGGTTTCACATGTCTCTTTCATACCACCATTCTACAGGATCACCAGTTTTCGAAAGATGAGTAAAGAAAATATTTAGGCTATCTTTGAAATATGAACTTTTTCTAAACCTAGCTCATTGAATAAGAAAAAAGAAAGAAGCACTGGTTGAATGTAGTTCTCTATATTACTAGAAAATAAATATTTTCTCAATGTAAACATGTAAGTAAATAAAAATTTTCCGTATTAAGGAAAACCAGTTTTTGCAAAAGCATTACTTTATTCCAAACCATTACAAAGACTAGGACATGCTGTTTTTGTCTTCTTTGCACAAGAATGCCAACCATCATCAATTGTCTAGACCAGAGGTTCCCAAACTTACTCTGTTCACAGCACCCTTAGTGTAGCAGTAATTTTTAAAAGTGCTCCTAGATCAAAAGAAATATCTAATAGTTTCATTTAATTCAGTTTATGTCCAAACTAATTTCTTTATTAAGTTCATTAATGTCCAAGCAGCTTAATAGTAATAGCTCATGTAGTGTTTGGTAAATGACACTATGTTGCAGTGTCTATATGAATTCATTGTAGCATCAGGGGTACCCCAGCAAGTAGTTTGGGAACTGCATGATTAGACCAAGAACGAAGCCTGCGTCAAATGGTTTTTCTTATCTCGTTTCTCTGCCTGGAATTCTTTCAGATGATTTTTCTGTGTGGTAGTTTTTGTTTGTTTGTTTGTTTGTTTGTTTTTTAGGCGAGGCAATCCTTGGTTGACCTCCCAGATTGCAAGGACCTTGTCAGTTTACAATCTTTTATTTATTTATTTATTTATTTATTTATTTATTTATTTATTTATTTATTTTTTATGCCTACAGCACCTGGTCTTCCTAGGTGGTCTCCCATCCAAGTACTAACCAGATCCAACCCTGCTTAGCTTCCGAGATCAGACAGCATCAGGCTTGTTCAAGGTAGCATGGCCACAGACATTCTTTAAAAAAGAGGAAGAAGAGGAAGAAGAAAAAGAAGAAGGAGGAGGAGGAAGAAGAGGAGGAGAAGAGGAGGAGGAGGAGAGGAGGAGGAGGAGGAGGAAAAGGAAGGAGAAGAAGAATTTATCAATCTGTATAATTATTGAGCACTATTTTTGAACTCCTGGGGGATGTGTGTGTGTGTGTGTGTGTGTGTGTGTGTGTGTGTGTATTTCTCCTAGCTCCAATTGGAGGAGAGTGGTGATGCTAGATTACTAGATACACCAGTAGGGTGATTGAAAACTAAGATTCTTCTGGCTCAGCCATTCTAAGAGCATTTTTTATTCTGGGGACCAAATTATTGTGTAACTAAGCTTTCAGTAACGTTTGGGGCTTGAGCAGCTTTTTCTGGGTCCCTTACTAAGTATAACAGAGGAAATGAACTTCTTGTTTTACAAAAGCAGTGTTTCCGATCGCTATCAGCAAGCTCACCAGCACCAAGTTGCAGTGATGTTCTGACACACCGTGGTTAGAGTGTTTGAAATCAGGGTCATCAGCTAGAGTAGTAATAACTGTCTAGTTTCTCCCCAACTTACTACAAGGTGATGACAATACCTTAGGCAGTGAGGGAAGAATCCCAGTGCAGCCCAACCTCCTTGAGAATGTCTTGAATCCTTCCTCAGCAGAGCCTTGACTTGGCCAGCCGGATTGGTACACTAAAGTCATATCTGACTCATGATTTATGGACCCCTAGGCGGTGCCTAAAAACACATCAGGAAATATTTGTAAAAATAATATATTTCCGTAAGGAAATAAAAGGAAAAGAAAGCTCAATGGCACTGAGATTTGGGTACGAATTTACTTGTGAGTTGGTGAAGACTGAGATACTGAGTTACTCATCCGGTCCTTTGCCTTTTGTTGCAGGAGCCTCTGACTGCAGCTCTCCTCTCAGCTGTCCCCATCCTTTCCTGCCCTGGTGGAGGAGGGTTCACTCCTACTGGTGATTATAAGAATTTGGAAGCATCTACAAGTGGGAACACACACTTGTGTGCAGATACCTTTAGTCAAGTTCAAAAGCACTTTCCTTTCAGGCTATGCGTGATTCATGATACAAATTCTCCACCTAAATAGATGCTGGGCAAGCCTTAGTTTCTCTTTATTCCAGTTAATTCCAGTTATCTCTGGTTAAATGATTTGCTCCAAAGTCATCTTCATCACTGCTCTCAGGAGACTTTGAAGGGCTTCATGTGAAAAGGAGGCTTGGCTGCCCACACTGAGATTTGAGAATCCCTCTTAATTTAACTGTATCCTCCTCCTTCCCCCAACATTAAAAACTAGATATCCAAATGACCCATACGTCTCATTTTCTCCATGAAATCTTTTGCTATGAAAAAATTCTCAATTCCAGTGACTCTAATAACTTCGTGAACTCTCTTATCTTTTTGCTGTTCCCCATTCTGAATTACTTATCAAGTGAGACAACTTAGAAGTGTCCATTGTTGCAAATTTTTGAATGGAGACAGATGCAGGCTCAGTTTTGCATGCCAACACAGAAAAGCAACATCTACATGAAAATTTTGGTTAATTAATTTGAGCCTAAATAATTGGCAATGTGGAAAATTCATTCAGAGGTTTATCGGTAGAGAGACATACACTACTCCTTAGAAAAATTCCTTAAAATTTTCTTTTCTCTTAAGTATGTTTAATTCTCAGAGTAATCTTTTATATCTTTACATTAGGATGGAAGTAATAGAGAATTAAGACAGATTCCAGTCAAAGTACTTATTTGGAACAGATACTTGAGAAACTTTATAAGAATGTGTGTAATTCCCACTAGAGTTAATTTTTTCATAGTCTTGTAAAAAATTAGAAAAAATATGGTTTGAAAGTGAAGGTGTTCCAAAAAGCTGGAAAGCTGTACCTGGATTTATTAAGTTGGGATTGTTTTTATAAAAGTTGTTTTTAAATAAAATGTTATTTAAAATTATTTAATAATATTTGCTTTTTAGAGGAAATTCTGAAATGTAAAGAATTCTTGGGTTGAGTAATTAGATATCCCCAAATATATATACAGTGTGGTTGTATTTTTGTGTAATAGATTTTCTTAAAGCAGGGAGCTCTTAAATCTGAAAGTTTCCTCATGCCCGATTGTCCTTGATCTTAGGAGAAGTGAGCCTAATGCTGGGGATGCAGTCTCTTATTGTAAGGTGTTAACTCTGTGTGTGTGTGTGTGTGTGTGTGTGTGTGTAGGCCAAGTAAGTGTGGGCAGGAGAAAGAAAACATTGTTAAAAGATTAGAGCCAGTCTATAATTGCACAAACATCATTTCACTTACCATCAGAGTCTCCTGGGCTTCCTCCTTTTGGACTTTGGGTCTCAGAGTGCACAGTTGTTAACTGGCATCTTTCTCAGCGTGACCCAAGTTTTAGTCAGGACCTCTGGATTTAACGTTCATATGTATGCTACATTCTCTTTATTTTTCTCCTTCTCTTTCTCTGTCTCTTTCTGTCTCTCTCTCGCTGTCTCTGTCTCTGTCTCTTTCTCTGTCTCTCTCTTTCTCTCCCTATATTATATGTCTTTCTGTCTCACACACACGCACTTGCCCCACATTGCCTGTTGGGTACACATAGTCCCTCTGCTCTTGGCCCAAACCACACACAGTAGAGGCTAAAAGAATGCTTTCTCATATGCTCCTCATCTTTCGCATAAGAAGGAGGGAGGAGAATTATAAATTTATAATAATAATGGATGCTGTTTCCATGGATTCATTGTATTTTTTTATCTTGGTGAGGGATAAGGGGAGGGTAGTAGACTAATTTGAGAAAATTTAAGAAGGCTTTTATAAAATTACAATCTATGAAAACAAAGTATCAGTACATTTACTATGAAAATTAAATCACAGCTAAATTCCCATAGGGAAGCTAGAAATAAAACTGAAGCTTGGGGGTGGGGTAGAAAGTACCACAGGTCAGACGCTTGATGTAAAAAGAGGGTTTAGAGAGAAAGCAACAAAGGATAATTTAAGGTAAATAAGTGGATTTTTAAAGGAAAAACTCACATTCTTCTATCAATTATAAATAATTATGCTAGAGAAAAAGTATCAAGAATGATGGTTTATACACATTATTCCCCAGATAACCTGCTTGTGGAAAAAGAGGCTCTGAAAATATCAAAATACTGCATTTTTCTAACAGTTACCAGAATTTATTTTTAAGTATTTAAATCATGATAATAAGACTCAGGTTTTTGTTTTTGTTTTTGTTTTTTTGAAAACAGTATCTTCAAAAGTATTCTAAAGTGATTTTCGAAGTGTATGATATCTGTTTCATTTCAATTAAAAATAGGGGATTTGGGGAAAGTAAAAAATGTGCTAATGATATTAGCACACATTCACACACATTCTAATTACCAAATTATCTTCTTCACTGCCACTGAATAAAGGCTGGAACTTTTATTTGTACCATAGATATTGGTTTGAAATAGAAAAATTGAGACAGTAAAGCCGAATAGGTGCTAATGGGCTTTCAAAATCTATAACTCATGAGTACCCAGAAGAGGTAAATTTGACCTCTCTGGAGAAAGATTTGCAGTCTGATAACATTGCAATTGGTCATATTCTATATCCTATATTGTTTAAATATAATGATTACACAGAAAAGAGTGGTTTATAGCAATGCAGTAGTTTAAATGGCCAATTCATGTTCCAGTCTATATTTATTTCTCATCCCATTTGTACCCTCTTTCTTAATATTCAATATTCATCCATTTGGTCAAATACACACAATTGCTCCCAAGACTGGACTTTGACTTGTAGGGGTAACTAGGATTTAAGACCAGGCAAGTGAGAATTTAGGAGAAATGGTGAGTAAAGAACAAAGCTGATAAGAAGCAATGACAACAAATGACAGTGACAAACACTTAACTTTGCCTTACTTTGGGTACAGAAGGTACCTAATGAGAACTATCTCCCTACTTTAATCTCTTTAATGGAATTCCCACATGCCTACTGTATAGATTTCTTCTTGAATGAATGCTGCTGGAATATCCATGTTTAAATTTCCTTCTCCTTCCATCTGCCAGATAATGATTTTCATTACCTGCTCCTATCTACCCCTAACTCACCTCTGAGATCACTGGTTGAGA
>JAQQSQ010002262.1:0-11123 GCA_028627145.1 Eidolon dupreanum | reverse complement strand
CTGGAAAGACAGGAGCCACCACATGAACAGGATGTGTGCGCTGGCTCAGAACAGACCCCCAAACACCGAGCACTGTCCCATCCTCGCCCATCTGCTCACGCTGTCCCTCAGCCCAGGACCACCTCCCTCCCACCTGGTTCCTTTGGCAGGTGGCCAAGGGAGAGGAAGGGGAGGGTGAGAGCAGCGGCTGCAGTGACACAGGTGGCTTTACCAGGGGAAAAGGCCCAGCACCGGTTCTAAATACAAAGAGGGAAAGTGGCCTTTGGACCAACGGGCAGCCGGCCACTCGGGGCTTTCAGAGTTAGAGCTGGGGCCCCAGACACGAGGGCCCGCAACACGCCCTCCCATACGGGACACCCAGGCTGGTATTGTGGCAGGCTCTCGGAGGGGCCCTCGCCGGCCTCACTAAAGAGGGCAAAGCCGGGGTTCATCTAGGAACCCAAGACAGGTGAATCTGCTCGGATGCAGGCCCCTCCCTCTCCTGATGACACAGTACGGCGTGAACGGCTGCCACCCTTGTGGCTACAAAACCACAATGGTCCTTCCACTCATAAAACCATCGCCAGGTAACACCCAACATGCTTTTCAGGAGTCTGGGTTCAACTGCTTTCAGAGAGACATGTCACGACCCTGAGGACTAGAAAGTGAAGGGAAAAGACAGCCGCCAAGACGCGCATGCCTTGGGGTTAAGCACACCCCTCACTGTGGGAGTGGGGATGCGGATGAACCCTCCAGTCACAGGAAAAGATGCGGAGACAGAAGACAGGGAGCAGCCGAGATGCGGCTGCTGGCCCCACCACCGCTGCCACTGGAGGCCTGGGGCCTCCTCGGGTCCAGGTGTGCGCTTTTCCTAGGTGCCTACAGACGGAGGATGGTCTGGGGACTCACCTGCCATGCTCGCAGTACGAGTGGACACACTCCCGGCTGGTCTTGTCCCACAGCTTGACAGTCTTGTCATCACTGGCAGACACGATGAGCCGTCCATCAGGGGAGAACCTGGATCAGGCAGGACACAGGTCACACGACCAGCTAACAGACACCATGGGCGCCCCATGCCACCTCCCACAGCCACCTTCCCGCACTGCCCGCTACCTGGTCCCGGGCATCAGTGCGGCTACATGTCCTGCTGTGACCCAAGGGACCCTGGGCAAGTGGCTTCCCCCTGCGAGATGAGGCCGGCACAGGAGGCGCCCCACACTGCATGTGTCACGTGGCGGTGTGTGCTAACTGCCGGTGCTCTCGGCATTAGGTGGTCCCAAGCCCACCACCGGCACCACTGTCCTGTTCTAGGTCCCCCAAGTCTACACGTGATTCTGAGAACGGATGAGCAGAACACAATGTGCCAACAACAAAGTGGAGGTCCTGGGCCCCACTACCAAAGGCCGGTATGGGCTTGACACTCATCTGCTGGCCTGGGCCCCCCATCCTCGGGATCCGGATAATGAGGTCTCAGAACAACCAGGGACCTCCCAGGACAAAGGAACAGGTGCCCTGGAGAACAAGTAAGTTGCATGGGGTCCCCCGAAGAACACAGCCATAGCCCCCAACCTCTGATTCCCATAGTTTCCTAGTATCCCCAGACACCCCCAGCCTCCTCCCCTGGAGCACAGAGATTTGACAGGTGAGACCTCTACTGAAAAGACAGACTACGCCGGAAGCAGGCTCATCCGTGTCTGCAACTCTTAAACCTTGAAAGGTCCTTTGGGTCACCCCATCCCTACAGTACTGCCCCTCCCCACCGCCAAAGCAACAGAGGAAGGAAATCAACCTCAGAGGAGCAGAACGCCCCAGGGGAAAGTGGGCAGGCCTTGGCTCAACCCCAGCTCTGGTACTTTCCTGCCACGTGCCCTGGGGCAAGACGCTCACTGTTCTGGCCTCAGCGTCCTCATCTACGGAGTGGGGGTGACACCGCCCAGCTCAGCCTCATCTACAGAGTGGGGGTGACACCGCCCAGCTCGCAGGACTGCCAGGGGGGATGAGGAGGAACGTACAGTGGGCGGGCTGACGGTACCTTCCTGTCATGGTTGCTCTTGCTAGTGAGTGGCTCCTGTCATTGTGTCTTGGGCTGTGTCACTACCGAGGTCGGGTCTTGTGGCCAGCAACAGGGATAACTTACTTGTCACACATCAGCTCAGCGAAGCCACCCAGCAACTTACGATGGAAGGAAGAAATGCTGCTGTCCCCAGTTCACAGGTAAGGAAGCCAAGGCTCAGGAAGCTCAGAGAGCAGCTACTTTGCCCAAGGTCATGATGCTGGGTCCTGGCAGCCCCTCTGTGCCCCCGATCCCCAGTCCTTCCGAGGATCTTTGGGCGGGATGACGCTCACCTGGCACAGCGGACCCAGTTGATGTGCTGGCTCAGTGAGAACAAGAACTTCTGGCGATGAGTCGACCACACCTTGACTGTCTTGTCATCGGAGGCCGTCACGAGGGACTGGCCATCGCTGCAGAAATGGACGCTCCTCACTGTGGCCGTGTGAGCACGAAACACCGTTGACTCGCCTTTGCTAAGGGGACAGGCACCCAGAGTCAGGAAACCCCTGACAGCGACGTGAGGACCCACGAGCACGTTGAAGCTCTCCCCACCCCCTGGGAGCCCCTCCCAAAGTCAGTCCGAGCCTGAGCGCCCAGTCCCCAAACAGGGCGGCCGGAGGCCCCTGCTCGTCCACACGTGAGCAGCATCGGACGGAGTCTCTTCCAGGACAGCTGGGTCAGCCCAGAACTCATTGCCCGACCCTGAGGGGAAGGCCCCAGCTGAAGCCTCAGCTTCTGAGGGCACCTCCTCAGGAGGGGGCTAGATGCCCCACTGTGACCAGGCCAGAGCCAGCGCGGGGAGCCGGGCGGGGACAGCTCCGGCACCAGGGCCCCAGACTCACACGAGATCCTCAGGGCCTGTAACTCACACGGTGGGTACCCAGATTCGAACAGTCTTGTCACGGGAGCCCGAGGCAAGCAAGTGTCCCGAAGGGGAGAAGTTCACACAGGTGACGGCGTCCTTGTGGCCCGCGAAGCGGTAGGCACGTGACTGGGGCTTCATGTGCCAGACCATGAGGCACGAGTCCATGGAGCCGCTGGCTGAGGAGAGGGCGAACACCATGATGCTCGGCTCCAGAGGGCCTCGAGTCTCCACTGGGACTCTGGGGTGATGGGACGGGGAGGAGGTGGCGGGGGGGAGTGGGGAGCAGCAGCAGTAGGGTTCACCTCCAGTGAACCCTGACCAAGTCTGGAGAACCTATGGCTTGCCGGCTCTGCAAGCAGCAGGCCCACCTGGGAACCAGATCACGAGGTGCCCTCGTGTGCCGGCCCTGGGTCCCAGTCTCCCCACAGACACGCCCCGAGGCCCTGGACGGCAAGTCTTCCCAACGCTGGGAGCCAGCCCGACCCCACGGGCCTTTTACCACTCAGAAGCCTAGAGGAGGTCCCCGAGGTGGACCAAAAATGATTTCCGTTTCCTGTTAATCTGAAGTGACCAGAGGCTAACAGCCTCTGGTGGGGGACCTTGGCCATAAGATGAAGGGGAAATCTTGCCCACAGAAACAAGGATGGCTGCGTATGAACCCCCAAGTGGCCACATCAGGGGCGCTCAGCTGCAGCACGGGGGCAGCGGGGCAGGGAGTGCTGGGCTCCACACCCTTCTCACTGGGAGGCATCTTCAACATGGTGTGCCATATCACTGTGGCCAACAAAACTGTCAAAGACCCAAGGAAAAGGAGGCCCCCCTCAGGGCCCACCCCAGACGTGGTTGGGGCATATGAAGAAAGCCAGAACCTAATCCCACCCTCAAAGCCCCCAACCTCTCTGGGCCTCACACCCTGCCTGTAGAATGGAGCCCACGAACCCTAGCACCCAGAGAGCTGGCTGCCTGAAGCAAGGCGCAGGCATAGACAGAGCACGGGGGCCCTCACGACGCCCTGCTCCCCCCACGCCACACCCCCAAGTGGAAACTCGGCCTTTTCAGCTCATAACCTAGTGCCTGGGACAAGATGCCTCCTCTTACCCAGCTGCTTCATGTTGGGACTGAAGTCCACAGAGGTAACTGCATCTCGGTGGCCTTTAAAATGCCTCTCCAGCGATGGGTCCTCCTATGAGAGACCAGGGTCAAAGGGATGAAGGCTGGTTGAGGAAGAGGAACAACCAGGAGGGTTTAAGCATGCTCACGCAAGACTTTGTATAAAGAAAACCCTAAGGAACCCACTAATCGAACATCAGAACTAATAAACAAGCTCGGCAAGGTTGTAGGGTAAAAAATCAACAAACAAAAGTTACTTGCATTTCTGTACACCAGCAGTGGACAATCTAAAAAAAGTAAGGTAGTAATTCTACTTATGACGCATTTTAAAAATGTAAATAAGCTACTAGGGTCCATTTATGATATATTTAAAATTTAAATGAACTTGGTAATAATTTAACAAAAAAGGTATCCAATGAAAAATACAAAACGTCGTTGAAAGAAATTTAGAAAGAACTAGATAAATGGAAAAACATCCCATGTTCATAGTTTGGAAAACCTGGTATTTTTAAGATGCAATGCTCCCCAAATTGATCTACAGAGTCAACATGATCCTGATAAAAATCCTGGGTGACTTTTTTTGCAGAAATTGACAAGCTGGTCCTGAAATTCATATGAAAACATGAGACAGCCAGAATAGGCAAAATCTTTTTCAAAATCCAAAAAAGAGAAAAAACATCCCCTGTAGAAAAGAGTTTGGCAGTTCTTCAAAAAGTTACAGTTATCGAATGACCCAGCAATTCAAAGTAAAAATCCAAAAGAATTAAAAACATGTTCACACAAAAACCTGTACACGAATGTTCATATTAGTTTTATTCTAATAGCTGGAAAGTGGACAAACCCAAATGACCGTTGATGGGTAAATGGATAAACAAAATGTGACCTATCCATACAATGGAATACTATTATTCAGCCATGGAAGGAACGAAGCACTGACACACGCTAGGACATGGATGAACCTTGGAAATGTGTGCCTAGTGAAAGAAGCAGGCACAAAAGGCCACATTTCATCTGATTCCGTTTACATGAAATGCCCAGGATAGGCAAATCTATAAAGACAGAAAATAATTAGTGTTTGCCAGGAGCTGGGGGAAGGGAAGGATAGAAGGGGAGTGACTGCTTAATGGGAAAAGGTTTCTTTGGGGTGACAAAAATGTTCTGGAATTAGAGAGTGATGATGGTCACACAACACTAAAATTACTAAAAACCACTGAATTTTACACTTTAAAAGAGTGAAGGTTATGGTATGTGAATAAGGTCTCCATAAAGTTGTTTTTTTAAACAACCAAATGAGAGAAAATGAGGGCCTTTCGGCACGCTCCATCTCAGGAATCAGAGCTCATACGTTCAATCCCAACGCAGAATGGCCAGCGAACCCAAAGGCCAGCCTTAGAGGGGCCGCTGGTGGCATCACAGCCATCTCCACTCCACCCAGGGTCAGAGAAGCCCTAGTTCAGGACCCCACTTAGGAAGCCATGGAGATGATACTCCAGATTCTCCATCTAACAGCAGTTCCTGCCTTAGCACTTGAGGAGTTAGATCCCAGCATGCGAGCAACCATCTGTCCCGCCCCAAGCATCAGAAACCTAAAAGAACCCACGGAGCCCAGCAAGGCCTTCTGTTGGGAAAAAAAATGTCCTTGGAGTATAGCAAAGCCACACTGCCACTCCAAAGAGCTGTAACCAGAACAGAGGCCTCCATGGCTCAGTGCCCAGCTCCGCCCCCAACACACCAGCCAGAGTCTCCATTTCAACCAGAGGGAGTGCCCACTGTGGGAGGGCCCCAACCCAGCAGCAGCTGACCCACCTGAGTCTCTTGGAAGAACAAGAGTAAGGCAGTACTCAGCTCTAGGCCTACAGGGAAGGGGCAAGTTCAGGTCCACACCTGACGAGGGGGCGGGGATCTCCGAACGCAGTCTCTCCCAATCCCCTGGGCTCTGTGGTTCATGATCTTCCCCAAAGTGATTTATATATTGGGGGCTGGGGAGATCTTGTGGGAAGAGCACTAGATAAGGAGTCAAAGGCCTGGATCCCAGCCTGGGCCGTCTGCTCAAGTCCCCAGATGCCTAGGAGGACCAACGGGCCACCACTCAGCCTCTGGGACTCACAACCCAGCCAGATGGCCAAACTCGAAACAATCTCACCAAAAGAGGGGCTATGAGGTGTCCCGCTTCTGGCCTCTGGAGGAGCCTGGGACTCAGAGGGGGCAGCCAGGCCCAGGTCATACGGCATGCCTGGGCGGTCCCGGGCATCCCAGTGGCCTGCTGTTCCCACTCGTCGGAGCACGATGTACTCTCAACAGGCCCCCATCCTGCCATCCGTTGCTCAGGATGGTTGAGCCTGAGACCAGAGAGGTCCAGCGCTGGCCCTAGGTTACACCTCCAATCGGGACGTACTAGTGTGTCCCCGCCAGAAGGGTAACTTTGGGGGCAGGGACTGGTGTGTTCACCCCAGTATCCCGCACAGGTCCTGGCAAGCAGGAGGCGCTCACTAGGTGCCCCGACCCAGCAGCCCCTGCACAGACCGTAAACTGGGGCCGGGGAGGGCGGGCTCGGCTCCCGCCCGCCCCCCTTGCAGCCTCTGCCCCAGCCAAGAGCCCATTACCCCCGCGAGGAGACTAAGGCCCAGGCGGCTGCCGCCAACAAGAACTTACCGGGCAGGGCGCGGCCATGGTGCGGCCGGCGGCGCCCGAGACGCCGGAGGAGCCGGAGCAAGCAGCGGCTACCGTGGCGGCGCGTTCAGTTTCCGCGCCCCCAACCGCCGCCAATAGCAACGCGGATCGCGTCCCCGCGCCCCGCCCACCGCGGTTAAAGGGGACGCAGCGCTCTGGCTGCTGGCAGGGCCCGCGGTGTCTGCGCCCAGCCGCGCCAGGCCGGGCACCCTGAAGACGGCGCCGCTAAACGCCCCTGCCCGCCGTCACTCATGCCCACCCAGGAGAAATTAAGGAGCCTAGAACGAGGGGTTCGCCCCGCCGGCCCGTGACCCGGTTACCCAGATGGCGAGCGCGGCCTTCTGGGAAATGTAGTTCCGGGACGGCAGCCGCCGGGTGTCTGGAGGCCGGTGGGACTACAATTCCCAAGCGGCCTTGAGGGCGGGACTGAGGGGCCCGGGCTTAACCGCCCACGGCGAAAACGGCTGGAGTCCCGGAAGTGCGGGGCACGTGAGTCGCCGTGTGTGCGGCTCCCTAGAGCGCCCGCGGTGGGGCGCTCGCGCTGCTCCTCACGGGCCGGCCCTTCGCCCCTCCGGGACTCGCCGCTCCTTCGAACGCACTTAAAACAAGTGTCGCTTTAGAAGAACACCAGTCACTTGGAGTCACGTCCGTGGGGTGGAGAAATCTGGGTTTGATTCTAAGTCCTCGCCCTGATGCCTCGTGTGGCCTCAAGGGAAAATACCTCCGCTCTGGGGACTTCGGTTCCCCGAGTATAACCTGAGCGACTGTGCAGAGTCGGGTTCCCTCGGGGCTCTTCAGCCCTCTAAGTTAATTACTTGTTTAAAAGGCACGGAGACCATGCAGGGGCCTGGCCACCGGAGGCTGTTCCTGCTCTACCATCAGAAGGTCCAGCTGTGTAGACCTTTCTACCTCACACCTCACTCTCAGCACCGTCCCAGCCTGAAACTGACCTGGCCATGACGTTTTTTGCAAGATTCAGGAAACTTCTTTCCATGAAAGAATACTTAGCCTATAGAAAAGTTTTATGACCTTATTTGAGCCAAAATTTCGAGGACATGCCCAGAAGCAAAAATCTCAACAGACAGAAAATGCTCCAGGAATGGCAGTTTTGCAGCTTATTTTATACATTAGAATCAAAAGCTGTCTGTGAAAGCCATTGGCGATAGATTAAAGAGGTGACAAAACAAAGCAGGGAAATCTCTAAGATTGGATAAAAAGCAAAATGGAGAAACTTCTTTTATATTGATGGATACATGAAAATTAAATTTCACAGTAATGAGAGGTGGTATGCAGGCAACAAGATAATGTGGGTGGGCTTGTGCTCTTTCTTCATGCAGTTGTGCCTTCTGGAACAGAAAATTACTCTGACATTTCACAGGTATGTTATCCTAGATGCATAAGAACAATGGACAGGGCTCCCTTAAGGTAAAGATTGACCTTTGCTAAGGAAGCATAAGCCTAAGACGTCATTAGACTTCTCTCCGTCGCCTGCCCAGCTGAGAATTTCTGATCAGACCATCCTGTGTGGTTGCTTTCCGTCACTGAACTTGTCAGGCCTTCCATGTGGCCTTGCTGATAGTTTTTCAGGTTTATAGCATAGCCCCTTTGTCTCTCACACTTCCATCACCTCCCTTGGGCAGGTAGGCATGGCCTGCAGACCCCAATACTGATTAGGATCTGGCCAGACTCTGTTTCCAACTACATCTCAGACCTAAGGAGGTGTTTACCTGGACCTGCAAACCAGAGCCCGATTCAATAAACTCAGTTTAGGGAGCAGGCATGTGGGGGTGTGAGTCTCTCCTTCAGAACTGGAAGGTCTGGGGCCAGACACAAAAAACAGATGCCTTTAATCCAGTCTTTGCTGTGATTTGGCATAAGATTAGTTCCTCTGTTTTAGAAATATTCAGGCTCATTTAACTTAGATACTATGAAATTCTCCTTAAAACAAGTATAGTATCACTCACACCCTGAAATTGTTCAACACTGTTCAAAGGATGATCTCCAAGCTATAGAACACCTCCTGGTCTACAGGAGCTTGTAACCTACAAAACTGAATTTAGAAAAACTCTTATATAAAATGATTTTCAAATGTCAGATTTGCTCAAAGCGAGAAGTACTGGAAGATTATTCTCATCCTCCCTAGTCTTTCCAGATCCCACTGTCTTCTATCTTTACATAGCAGGGAGTTGTTGGGGCTGCCCTACCCCCTCTTGTTCATTTATTCTCCAAAAAAATGAAAATAGTCAACTCTGCCAACATCGCATAGACAACCCAAGATCCACTGACACAACCTGCAAAAACCAAGACTGATGCCTCTACTTTCTTACTGAGCTGCCGCCACCTCGTGCCATCTCCATCAGATAGACTCCACTTCTGCCCAAGACCTCCATGTTGGGAGGTGGAGCTTAATATTGGAGGAGCGCCAGTGTGTGTGTGGCGGGGGGGCCTCCATGTTGAGGGGAGCTAGAAGACAGCTTCTTTTTCAAGTCCCCTTGTGGCGGACATGTCTGCATCCTGGTACAAAGCCCACAGATGCCTCCCCACACACACATACAAGAGACAATTTCACTGTCATCCCAGAGCCCCCTGCTCAAGGGCCAAGACTACCCCAGGGCCAGGCAGAGAAAGGAGAAGGAGAGGTAGGGATTACACTTGCCCACATAGCCCATCAATAGAAAGCCCATCTAAGCTGTCAGTCTGCACTGTACCTACTGGATTTGAAACTCTGAGCAGGGCAGCTCAGGCATGTCCCAGGGTCAGGCAGATCTAGGGGTGAGTGATTTAGATCACCTCTGGGCTGGGCGATCTAACATAAATCACACCACCTCTCCAAGCCTCCCTGTCCTCAATTATAAAACAATCATAATAATCCTAACACAGTGGGGGCACAATAAATATTTGCTGAATACATAAATGAATCATGACAAGATTGCTCATACATTGTAATAGACTTTGTGATGGCGGAACTTGTTTTCAACTGGAGAGAAGGGGAAGGGATTAGGGTAATCAAGAAAACTTCTCTGAGGGAGCAGAGAGATCTGAACTTTGGAACACAAGTAGGGTGTAGGTCGATGGGAGAAAAGTAGAATGACAGTTCCAGTGCAGGGAGCAGCCTAGGCAAAGGTCTGGTGACAGGACTGCACACGGAGTATCAGGGGAGCAGGGACAAAGCAGGTGGGCTCAGGAGTAAAGCTCAATTGTAAGGCCGCAAATGTAGACGAGACTCATGAGGATCAATCTCAAAGGTCAGGGGGCCACATGTTCCCTCCTAGGACTGAGGCGAGCCAAAAGAGACCCCCCCACAGATGGGGCTGTCATATTAGGTCTGCTTGTTTTAGGAGTAACCTACACAAAGAAAATGAAAGATAAAAATCATATGATCCTATCAGTAGATGCAGATAAAGCATTTGATAATATCAAACATCTATTTATGATAAAAACTCAGCAAGGTGGGGATAGAGGGAACATATCTCAACATAATAAAGGCCACATATAACAAATCCACAGCTAAAGTCATACTCAGTGGTGAAAAGCTGAAAACTTTTTCTTTAAGGTAAGGAACAACACAAGGATGTCCATTTTCACTTTTATTCAACATAGTATTAAAAGTACTATCCACAGCAATCAGATAAGAAAAGAAAAAAGGCATTCATAGTGGAAAGGAAGAAGTAAAACTGTCATTATTTGCAAATAACATGATAGTACATAGAGAGAACCCTAAAGACACACACAAAAAGAAATTATTAGAACTAATAAATGAATAAAGTAGTGGGATACAAAATTAATATGCAGAAATCAGTTGTATTTGTATATACCAATAATAAACTTCCAGAAAGAGAAATTAAGAAAACAATCCCATTTACGATTGCATCAAAAATAATAAAATACCTAGGAATAAATTTAACCAAGGATGTAAAAGACCTGTACTTGGAAAACTATAAGACATTAAAGAAAGAAATTGAAGAAGATGTAAATAAATGGAAGGATCTACCATGTTCATGGATAGGAAGAATTAACAGGAAAGATAAAACATCTATACAGACTCAGTGCAATCCTTATGAAAATATCAATGACATTTTTCACCTAACTAGAACAAATAATCCTAAAATTTATATGGTACCACAAAAGACTCTGAATAGCCAAGAATAGTTCTTCCTGAGAAAGAAGAAAGTATGAGGTATCATGCTACATTATATCAAACTATACTACAAGACTATAGTACTGAAAACAACATAGCACTGGCATAAAAACAGACACATCTATCAATTGCACAGAATAGAGACCCCAGAAATAAACCCACATCTATGATGAAGGATTCAAGGATATACAATGGGGTAAAGATACCCTCTTCAATAAATAAAGTTGAGAAAACAGGACCAAAAAATGAAACTAGACCACTTTCTTACACCATATACAAGAATAAACTCAAATGGATTAAAGACTTAA
>JAQQSQ010002261.1:0-11126 GCA_028627145.1 Eidolon dupreanum | reverse complement strand
AAAAAAAAAAAAAAAAAAAAAAAAAAAAAAAGGAGAATATGCTTGTTCAGTCTTATTCAGAACTGGAAATCTCATCTACTTACCCTTCATGTGTTCCTAAAGAAAACAAAGGATATCATCATTCAAAAAAGTATCTGCATGCCTATGTTCACTGCAGCATAATAGTAAAGATATGGAAGCAACCTAAGTGTCCACTGATAGATGAATGGACAAAGAAGAGGTAGTACATATATACAATGAAATATTTGTCCATAAAAAAATAAAATTTTACAATTTGTGATAACGTGGGTGAACATAGAAGGTATTATACTAAGTGAAATAAAAAGACAAATACTATATGATTTCACTTATAATGTAGAATCTAAAAAACAAATGAACAAAAAAGAAACAAACTCATAGATACAAAGACCAAACTGCTGTTCACCAGATGAGAAGGGATTGGTGAAAGAGATAAAAAAAATTACCAACTGCCGGCTATAAGAATAGTCATGGGGAAATAAAGTACAGCATAGGGAATATAGTCAACAATACTGTAATAACTGTGTATGGTGTCAGGTGGGTACTAGACTCATCAGGGTGAATACTTCATAAAGTGCATAAATATCTAATCACTATGTTTCTGCCTGAGACCAATATAACATTATATGTCAACTGTAATTGAAAAATAAATTAAAAAAAATAATTTTATAAAAGGACATCAACATTTATTAGGTTAACCAAGCCAGGAATGAAGTTTGAGACTTGGTCCTAGCAACCTCTAGAATTTGTGTTCTCTTCAGCACCAATGCCAGTGATCTGATTCAAGCACTGTTCTTGTACAGTTTCTTGTATTGATTACTGAAAAATTTTTATGGATGTTTAATTTGCTCTAAATATGTTCCTGCTTTATACTGTTCTCTAATCTGAATAACCATTCTAAGCCATTCTGAAAATATGATTATGTTTGTTTATTTAAAATCCTTCAACAGTTTCCCATTTCATTTAGAAGAAACTCCATAACTCTTTACGAGGTCATTTATCATCTGCACCCTCTTACTTGTTTACTCCTGCTTTTACACATTCTGCTCCAACTATATGAAGCTTTCACTTCCTATCTTGTCATGCTTTTGCCTCTTCCTGACAGTAGCCCATTCCTTCCCCCTAGGGAGATAAAACTCATCGTCACCACTTTCAGAAAAACCTATCCTTTAGTATCACTTGATACTCTTCCTGAAAGAAGTAAAAGAGGAGCATTTATCACTCAATATTAATCGAGGTTCTGCCCTGTCCAATAGACTATAAGCTTAATGAGATAGTTGCAAGTTGAACTTGTTCCTCATCAGTCTATCCCCAGAACCTGACACATTGTAACTCTTCAAAAAACATTTGCTTGAAGAAATATGTGAACAAAAGGGTTTTATTTAGCCTGGGTGACTGAGCAGATAACGGTGCCATTATCTTAGAGAACCCAGTAGGAGATTCAGTTTCCTGGCAGATGAATTCAAGTAAATCCTTCTTTGAACTTGATGACTTCGTTGTGACAATAGCACTTCCATTCTTATATGCATCTATGTAAATAGGAGGGTGAATAAATGTGCCTGTATGGTCCTGTCCTCATTAACGAATTGCAAAGAGCAATTTGTATAACAAAGCATAATATCTGGAGACTTGGAAATATTTTAAGTTTATGAGAGAGAAATGTTTCTGGTAATATGAAGTCTGAACATGTTTAGTTGAAAAATACACACTGTCATGAAAAGACTTGAGTATAGACTTATAACTGAAAATCCAGGAGAGCCAAGGGAGTTTGCAGAGGTCAATTACACATAACAAAAGTATAGCCTCCATAAATGAGTGGGATTATTGAGTGAAAAGTACTCTTTGTCCTTGGGTCTGAGGTTTCTACAATTTGGTGTTGCTTTGGGGTTATCTACCCAAAGTCTAACGTTGACAGAACTTTCTCAGCTCTTAAAATGTAACAAATAGGCACTTGATATAAAAGAAAACTGAGAAATTAATTATTTTTAAAGAACATGCATAGACACTAAAATATAGTTGTCAGTTCCAGTATTGGCTCTTTTTTGAAGTTGAAAATCTTAAGGAATTTATATTGAAAGTGCAGTAATAGTAAAAAGCACTAGTAAGACTTCCAGTTTCCACTTTGGCACATAAAGACCATAGACGTCACCTCTTCATCCTGACAAGATGCTAGACAAACTAAAACCTAAATTTCTGGAGCCTCAGTTTACATATTCAATAAATAAGGTAGAAATACTGATCCCATAATAATGCTTGAGCATCAGTTTTTTAGTAGATGTAAAAAACTTACCACAGATCTACATCAAAGAAATCAGAAATCATGAGGAAAAAAAAATTAAGCTCATTTAATGAGCAAATGACAGAAGGTGGCCAAATTTCTTTCATAAAAAAAGTATTAACGCAGAGTCAAGACACATTTTAGGCTTATTTTATCAAATATTAAATCACTGGAAAAGTGTTTAGTTCTGTTCGGAGGCCTATGCTCCCATAAGCTTTGCACCACACGACTGAAATTTTGGGTGACTGACCATTTCTCCAAATTGTCCAGGTTCTGTTATTTTCCGTTTTTATTTCCTTTTTTTATTTAATCATTTGTTTATTTACGAAGAGGTAATTTACCCAAACAAAGAAATAAGCAAAATGACAACTAATTCTTTAAAATTTTGAAGTATATTTTTTATAAATGCACTTCACTGTCATCTAATTCTCTCCAGAGATAAATATACGTTTGACTGATATGATTTCCAGCCTCCTAAAGTTAGAAATTAACATACTAAGAAAAGACAAATTATAATGTTTGTGGTCTGTAGAAATGATAATCCCCAAGCTTGTGGTTTTGTTGCTCTATAGAAATTTAACCTGTCTTTTAGCTAACTTGACATTCTTGTTTTTGCATTCTTAATAAATTATTCGAATACCTATAAACATGATGTATTGTCTTTCTGCTGGTGTCTAATTTGAAAACAAAAAAGGTTCTGACTTGAGACAAAAACAAAACAAAGCCTTTGAATATTTTCATTTCTCATATAACTTCCTACCTTCCCTCGCTAACTCACCTTCCTTCCTATCTTCCTATCTCCCCTTATTATTACTTCTCATCTTTTTCTTTTCCTTCCATATTTCCTTCCTTCTTTTTCTTTACTTTTTCTAACTTCACCCGTTTTTGACTAAGCTATTAGCTAGAGTACTAATAATTGTGTATACACTAACAATATTTGTTATCTCATCATAGCCTTGCTACCATGCAGCATGAAATACCTGTACTTGATGTTATTATCTTATCTCTGAGACTAAGTAACAGATCAATATGATAAACTATTCTACTGCATAAATTATGAGTACTGACTATTTCTACTTATCTTGAAAGAGTAAATTAGACTATTAGGTCACCTGAGAAATAGAATGTTAGACTCTTTGCTTGCAAGAGGGAAATGACACTTCCAAAAAGTTGAACAAGTTTTTTTGTGCACAGGTACAATAAAAAACAAAGCACCAATGCTCGAGAAATTGAAAAATGAATAATGAATCTGAGTAGGCAGTCAAAATATTTCCTAGGATTGTGGGTCCTGTGTAATTAGCTGTGAAGGTAAGTATTACATGACAGAACAGGGTCTATATTAGTGAAGCACAGATTTAACACAATCCTCAATGTAAAATCTGAGGTTTCTGGTCAATTTTACTTTTTATACTAGTATTCTCAGCAATAGCTTTGCCTTAGAGTTTAGTTGCATTACGGACAAAGTAACAACAAAAATACAAAATACTAGAAAGGTGTGACTAATATAAACTTTAATATACAAGAAAAAAACATACTGAAAAAAATGCCAAAGCATAAACTAAAACAAAATATTGCTTTGTTATTATTAATGACACCAGTACAAGACATTCACAAATGGGAAGCTTTTGTAAATCTCCTTTGAATTTAGTGATCTAGCCCAGGGTCAGCAAACGATAGCCTAATGGTCAAATCACTACCTCCACCTTGTGCTTTTAAAGTAAAGTTATTGGAACATGGCCATGACCAGGTTTCCTGATTATGTGTAGCTACTGTCAGCATGATCCACAAAGTCTAAAATATTTACTCTCTGGTTATGTACAGATAATGTTTGCTGACCCCAGATCAAGACTAAATGCTTAGAAGAGCCTATACTTTTACATGAGCCTAAATTATAATCTTGAGAATTTTAACCCCTTGGGCTAGATTACATCAGAGATGAAAAGCACATTTAGGCATTATGACAGCATTCCAATAGGAAATGTGAGCCAGCCATATTACAGTTATTCCAAGAGATGTTATCAATAAAACAAGTATTGATAACAGTATTGGATAGGTATATAAGAACCATAAGGAAAAAAAAATTTTTATACACACACACACACATATTCAATATATATATAAATAATAACCTTGGTTGGTCTGGTAATAGCAGAGGAGCTATTACTGCTCCAAGACCCAGAAGTAATAAAGGGAAGAAGCAGTTGACAAAACACAAGAGAGACTTGCAGCGAGACTGCCTTGAGAAGAGCAGTAACCTTTGGTCCAGAGACACAGTAACCCTGCAGTACTTCTCAGGGGGAGAGGCTGACCTCACTTCCTTCCTTCTTTCGCTGTGGTATCCCATTAGAAATTGAAATGGAAGCCAGAGGGCGCAGAAAGCAGGTCTTTGTTGTAAACCAGGTCAGCCTCTTAGGGTAGAATAAAGTGGATCAAGGAGAACAGACAAAAAGACAGAAAATATGGCTAGCATACTATGAGTGACTGTTTTTCAAAAAGTAGGGCCATTTGAGCAGCCATTAATAAAAAATACACCAATGAGTGACCTTCAGTTAGACTAGCAGAGTGTGTGTATGTGTGTTAAGAAAGGAAACAATAATGGCTGAGTTCACTCCAACATCTGTGTGAGTGCACAGGTGTGCATGCATACACAGGGACATAACAGTATAAATGGAATTTAACTACTTTTCTCTAAATATGCAAACTCCTAACATCATTTGTTCTAGGTTTCCTAATTGCTTTAGAAAGGGAGATAACAGTATAAATGGAATTTAACTACTCTTCTCTAAATATGCAAACTCCTAACATCATTTGTTCTAGGTTTCCTAATTGCTTTAGAAAGGGAGATTACAGTATAAATGGAATTTAACTACTCTTCTCTAAATATGCAAATTCCTAACATCATTTGTTCTAGGTTTCCTAATTGCTTTAGAAGCTGATTAAAGACTTTCAGAAAACATCAAAAATATCAATCGTTTAGCATGTTCTTGACAAATCTTTATCTGTAAATTATTTAATGGAGAAATTTTCAGTAGCAACTGCAACCAAATTCAAACAAGGAGATTAAGTTTGAGGTGAATGTCCTCTGCCTAAAATTATTTATGTAGATTGTAGCAAGTATAAATTATGTCGGTAATCTATAAAATTCACAGTTTAATCATAATATATTTTCTGCAAAAATGTATTCAATACTGAATCAAAGTGTTTTGCTTAGAGACATAAGTTCCATCCTTTTCATTAGCCACGACATCACAAGTTGAGTACTTCCTCTGACTGTTTCATGGAGTCAGGAAAATTTGTGAACAACTTTAAAATGCGGAAAAAAGATCAGTGTTTGAATGATTTCTTTGTGATTTTTGACTATTTGTGTCTCTGAATATCTTGGCTTTCATTTTCTCTGAGATATTCTACAAATCTGTAAGTTATAAAAAATAAAAAAAACTGATGTTACAAATGATTTTGTTCATAGAGATACAAATAAACTCTGTGCCTGAAAAGCAATTGATTTTTCCCTGTGGATATTGACCAGTTTTGCATCTATTAGTAAATTCAGTTCAGCATTCCTGAGTGCTTATTATATTTGTGGTTTTTTAAAATTCTCCTTGGAACCAACTGTTAACACCTTACTGTTTTCTTCGTTAGTTGGTTAGTTACATAAAATCTTTAACACATCTCTATTTTGCATTTGTAGGAGAGTCATGATTTTACTATTAAAACATTATCTTTTACTGATAGCATGGCTAGAGCTAAGGATCATGATTTAAACTGGAGAAGGCACATTAGTTTCTCAAGAAGCCTTACAAGATATCACTGATGCCCTAGAGGGTGGAAGAAGGATTGCTCAGCAGGAGTTCAAGTAAACACCAGTTCAAGCACCAGTAGGTTTTAAGTGTCAAGTTGATAAAGGAAACAACTTAAAAAGACAAACATATATAATGCTTCTTAACGATCGGTTGTTTTTATGATCAATTACCGTATTTAAAAGGGTTGCTGTTGTAGTACTTCAAAAATTCCTCAGAGAACAACAGGGTATGATTTCCATTCCTTTTTATGGTAATAATAATAATAATAATAATAATTTTAACGTTGTTTAAATATTTTTACACGCATCCTTCACACTTGGGCATTTTATCATGAAAATTGTGGGTTTCTTACGGTTCCATATTATTACCAGGTTGAGGAGACAGGTTTCCATCTCACACAAGATCAACTAGATCCCCAGAGAATTAGGCAGCAACATCAGTCACTACCCAGTTTACCTGTGTCCTAGTATATATAAATAATCTGAAGGCAAGTGCACTGTGCGTGTAGGTAGAAAATTGTTTTTCTTTGAATTTTTTTTTAATTTCATGTAAAACTTAGCCCACAAATATCTTTGATAACAACCCAGAGTTTCAACTTATATTAAGTGCCCATACTAAAGTAAATACACATTTTTTAATCAGTGTCCTTTGGTAATGTTAATTATGGTTAATGCCATCAAGTACAGCTATATGAGATGAGCAATTCGAAATAAAAACTCAAATATATTCAAACGTTGCTTAGTAGGTGGCAACAGTGGCTTAGACAGACAACAGCATGTGGTTCAGACTTAGTTGTAGTAAGCTTTTTGACATGTGAGTAAATGTTAATGGAAATAGTATCTGTTAAATGTTAATGCTAAATCTTGTTTAAAAATTCAATAAAAAAATAGAAGTAGACTTTCCTGATGGCTTGGCTACTAAGAGATAGGGTAAAATCCTTAGTTCATCCTCATTTCCTACAGAACCTGATGCTTTAAATTTATTCTCATTAGTTGATGAAAATAAACATTAATTACCAGCACAGCAAAGGAAACCATCAACAAAATGAAAAGGCAACCTACTGAATGAGAGAAAATATTTGCAGACCATATATCTGATAAGAGACTAATATCCAAAATATATAAAGAACTCATACAATGCCATAGGAAAAAAATCTGATTAAAAATGGGCAAAAAATCTAAACAGATATTTTTCCAAAGAAAACATACAAGTGGCCAGCAGGTACATGAAAGGGTCAACAGGGAAATTCAAATCAAAACCACAATGAGATATCACCTCACACCTGTTAGAACGGCTATTATCAAAAATATAAGAAATAAGTGTTGGCAAGGGCATGGAGAAAGAAAACCCTTGTGAATTCTTGGTGAGAATATAAATTGGTGCAGTAACTATTATGAGGTTCCTCAAAAAATTAAAAATAGAACTATCAAGCAATCCAGCAATTTTGTTTCCCAGTATTTATCCAAAGAAATGAAAACACTAATATATGCATCCCCATGTTCATTACAGCATTACTTATGATAGCCAAGATATGGACACAACTTGTGTCCATCCATGAATGGATAAAGAAAATGTGATGTGTGTGAGATATACATATCACACACACACACACACACACACACACACACACACACACATAAAACATAATATTATTAAGCCGTAAAGAATGAAATGTTGGCACTTGCAACAACACAGATAAAACTTGAGGGCATTATGCTAAGTAAAATAAGTCAGAAAATAGGTAAATGGCATCAAAAGATACAAACTTTTAGTCATAAAATAAACATGGTGACTACAGTTAATAATACTGTGCTGCATCTTTATTTGAAAGTTGCTGAGAGTAGCAACGCAAAGTTCCCTTGAGAGTTCTCATCACAAGAAAAAAATTTATAGCTATGTAAGTTCCTGGATGTTAACTAGACTTATTGAAATGTATACAAATATCAAATCACTATGTTGTACACCTGAAACTAATATAATGTTACATTATATGTCAATTATACCTCAATTAAAAAGTAAATAAAATCACAACTACCTCTCAAACAAGTGGTGACTGATTACTACTGACCAAAGAACAAAATTGCCATCAAAATATTTTTTTTCAGCATTGGAAAGGCATGCCAGTTAGTGGTGCTTTAGCATGAGGTCAATCACCTGTGAAAGCTTTTTTGCTATCTACTGTGTGCATCTCAGTGAGTCCCAATAAGCCCTGGAATTTATGCAAGAGAAAGCAAGAGAGAGTTTAAAGGCCAATAAACAAATGGTTAAATAACAAACAGATCCATTGACCTCGATGCTAAATACTCAATAATTTCTTTAGTTGGGTCAGATTAATAGTTTGCTCAAACTGGAAGACTCATTCAAAAAGATTCCCAGCCATGGGATAGTCCAAATTTGTAATACATATACTTACTAGTAAACAAGGAGTTAGTGATGATATCAGCTACTAACCAGATTTCAGGCAGGGCAGGAAATCTGGAATTGGCTGTTTCTACTTGTTATATGAATAAAAATTGAGCAGTTTATTTGACGACAAATGGAATTATTTAGAATAATATGCTTCTAATCCTCATTGTATGTTGACACATTTCCCCATTATCTCTTTGGACAGAATCTAGAACAATTTCTTGGTTCCTACCTCCAGGGCAATGTAGATTCTGCTTTCGTAGTCATAAAATGTAAAGTCTGTGATTTGGGACGTATGATTAAAAGTAGGCTAAGCATAAAACAAAGCCATATTTTAAACACTATTCCTTACTTATCACATTTTCTCTCTCATACACAAACACACACGCACTGCATAGGTTCTGAACCTTCAAAAATGACTAATTTAGGGTTTGAAGTCTTCTAGGGCAATTAACTCTTGCTTTAGTCCTCTGCATATTAGCCAAACGTTCAGTACAGGACTCTCTACATCTGTTTCATTTACAGTATTGCCTTTAATACACATTATCGAGAACTTATACCTTCTAATTAGGTCTGGTACACATCATGTTTCCTTCTTTTCAGTCTGCTTTTAAGCTAAGCAAACAGTCTAAAGCTGGCTAAAATCTTTGCTTTCCATTCTTAATATGTTTCTACTTTGCCGCTCATAAGAAAGGGTGTCCCCTTTTTAAGCAGTGTCCATTATCCATTTTAACATATTAGAAGTTTTTGAGAGTATCACTGCTTCCTATCAACCAAGAAATGTCCCAGGGTCTCCTTGCTTTTCCCACTCAAAAGTCCAATTCTGCTTACCTACCAAGGAAACTGATTTCTTGCAGTGAACAGCAGCATAATGAGAAGGGAGTCAGGGCATAGGAAAAGCAGATGTGAATATTACCTGCTGGGGCAGCCACGTGACTGAAATGAAAGTTTAGACTTTTTAATATTACTAACTATAAGCTTCTCTCATTTTCCTCTATAACATCTTTGAGCCAGTTTAATTACATCATGCTTAATAATGGATTAATTTACAATATTGTCCAACACACACACATATCACACGCACAAACCTTACTGATTTAAGGCCCTAAATTTACTCTCAACAGTCATATTTCAATGTATTTATTAATAACATTTCCATATTTGGTTTGTACAGAACGACTTAAAACAATGACAGTTCTATACGTGATTGGATCATACCTATCTACAAGTTTTCATTCTGAAGTAGAATAAGTGGAAACTATAAAATAGAAACTTTTTATATATTTAAATTATCATACCGATCTATCTGATCTGTAAATGGAAAACAGAAAGCAAATAGAATTGATGTCATTGGCTACCCAGAGTAGTCCCTGTGCGTTTTAGACTGTAAAGGAAACAGTCAAGTAGTAAGCACAGACATGTCAGCGACATGTCACGACTTCTCTCCCGTTTATTTTTTCTGTGCCTTCTCTTGGGATTATTTACTCCGGGTGTCTATCAGGTGGGAGTGAGGAGTTTGGGCGGCTCTTCAGAGTGATATCACTATATCTAATGACAAACTGCTATTCTGCCTTCCCAAGTTGCAAGGTAATACATCTTCCATCACAGATGCTGTGATTGAAAACTGTTTAATTGTCAGATATTTAACCCCAGCCAATGGTTTTCTCCTCAAAGATATTCCTCATCAACAATATATATCATGACTTTATTATAGAAGCCGAATAGTTGCAACCAGATTTTCCCCAAGGCAGCATGCCAACTCCTCTAACCTACATACAGATTATCTACTGGTCAGTAGATACCTCTTGGCACATCTTCTAATCTTCCTCTGAGCAGATGTGCCAAACTGCAGAACCTTCTGCCTGATGAAGGGACTGTTCACCAGGTCAAAGTCTAAGAAAAAAAGTCAGCTTAAAAAAAAATTCTGTCAATGGCCCATAATCATAGCTGATGGGAAATATGGATGCCCCCCAAGAGCATCTGATAAAAGAACCCTGTGTCTTTGTTGTCACGCTGGTTTCTGACCAAGCAGTGGAGTGAGAAACTTATTCCTGATTTTAGTGGAAATGTCTTTTGAAATCTCCATCGATTGGATGGAAATTAACTAAAAAATACTTGTTAGGAAGTGATTAATCTTTGGACTTCAAGATGACTCGCCAAAGCTGGGAGTCCGCTTCTTTGTGTGCTTCTCTCTTTTGTTTATAGTAAGTACATTCTTTATCTGATATGTTATCGACAAGCCTGTTGCCAGCTCTAAATAGTGATATCCCTGTGAGCAAGCATGCGACAAACTGTAGGGTGCTTCATGTATAGTCATGCACCACTTAACGACGAGAACACATTCTGAGAAATGTGTCCTTGGCTTAGGTAAATTCATTGTTGTGCCAACATCATAGAGTGCACTTACACAAACCTACGTGATGTAGCCTAATACACACCTAGGCTATATGGTGTAGCCTGTTGTTCTGAGGCTCATACAGCACGTTACTGTATAGAAGAACAAGAGATTAAATCAAGCACAAGAGAAAACAATGCAATCAAGAGAGATGGTAAACATGAGGTGTATGAGGCTGCTGCTGGCATATCACGGCATACTGTTTCACAGCAAACTTTTCTTTTTTTTT
>JAQQSQ010002260.1:0-11126 GCA_028627145.1 Eidolon dupreanum | reverse complement strand
AATGAAACAGGACAACAAACCAAGAAACATTTAGCATTATGAAGAACGAAAGTCTCCCAAAAATACTTTATGACGACTTCAAACATGAAATCGCATTTACAAAATCACATTTTAATGGCTTGACATCAGTGACTCGGGAACATATGGATTGAATTTCCTTCCAAATGCATGTGGTTTTAAAAGTGAGGGGGCAACTCGCTTGGCAAAATGAGCTCGGTTTGAAGGGCACAGCTCTGAAAAGAAAAAAAAAAAAAAAGAAGTGCATCAAACTGCACTCACTTTAGCGTCCCTTTTCTGGGTCTTTCTTTGGTGATCGAGTCAATGGCTACAAGGGCCCTTGCCTAAGAAACTTGGAATAACTTTCCTGAAAATGGTTTAACTCTCTTTCCCTTTTTAGGCAAAGTATTCAATAAGTTTATAATAAATGTCTCTCCTTTGCCCCCAATGTCACAAGCATCGAAAGTAGAGGTCTACTTCTGTGAAAAGGCTGAGCCGCCTCAGGTCCAAGAGCAAATGGCCACCACATCTTTGCAACTATCGAGTACAGCTGCATGTACAGGGACGTTTTTACTTCCTTTTAATCCATTTGGAAATAACTTTAAGAAGGTATTACTTTTTTTTTTTTTTTTCCAAAAAAAGACGCAAATTTGAGACAAGGCCCACAATAAGGCTCTGTTTTACCTACCCGGCCTTGTTTGTCTTTTTTCCACACAAACTTCACACACGAATACTACCACCACCACCAATACTATAAAGTATGGTAGCTTTCACGGTGTTTATTGCTCCCAAAATGCACCCTCGAAGATCATCTCACGTCAGCAAGTCTGGGTTTCAACGGGCTGTGCGGTGATTCTGCTTCACACTGAGGAGAATGGTTTCCTGTGTTCAGAGCTGGGTCCCAACCACCGAGTTCCTGACTCAGTGGGTGTCGGATGGGGCCTGAGAATTTACTTTTCTAATGAGTTCCCAAATGAATGCTCTGAAGCTGGTCTGGGAGTCACTTTGAGAACCTGATGTAGAAGCTGAGCCATCTCTTTACGAGGTGTCCCCGGATCCCCAAGAGTGGCTTCCACAAATGGCCACGTAACTAGTTATCTTTTCAGGATATCCTCAAAGTACTCTTCTATGTACTTCAAGAAAGTCTGTCTAGATGTTTTCTCATGATCCAGTAACAAACACTGCCTGGCTCACAAAAGAGCTTGAGGTATTTGTTGAGTTACTAAAGAGATGTATATCAACGAGGACAGATAAAGTATCTAAGGTTAAGAACTCTTGTCCCGCCTGTAACTTTCTGCATGTGATGGTTTTTTGGCACTCATGATAATCTATTAGTAGGTTTCCGCTTTTCTAATTCATAATTCTGCAACTCACTTTAAGAGAAGCCATTATTGGAAATAAGTTTTTAGCCTGTATCTTGATAAATTTTAACTGTTATAAGGCTAAGAAGAAAATTCTTGATCAGAGGTGGGTGTAGCATCCCCCTCCAAGGGGCATTTAGAAACATGTCTTTGGGAGAGCTTTTCGATTGTCACAATAACAGGGGCCTGACTGGGAATATCTGGCCCTTACACCTCTCCATCCTCACCTACCATCCAGTCATGGATGGCAGTGGGCATGGAAAGAAGTGGAAGGACGTGAGACATATTTCGAGTTAGCATCCTGAGGGCCTGGTTACCGACAACACCCAGGAGGTACCACTCGATGAGAAACAAGTTGGGGAGGGGTGGAAAGGTCCACCTCAATTTTGCTCATGCTGCATCTGAGATGCCCTTGGGTAGGTTTATATCGAATTTCAGAAGCTCAGAAAGAGATCTGGGCCGAGGAGATAGATTTGGAAGTTGCTGGAATATAAATAGTAACTAACGCCTTGGAAGAAGAAAAGAGGACCTAGGCCTAGCACCACGGTACTTGTAAGACAGTAACTGAAACAAAAGTCTAGAAATCTAAGCAAGGTAGAGAGGAAAGACAAAAAGGGAAGGAATCAGTGAATTGGAAAGGAGGACAAAGAACACCTGCAGCTGAGTACTCAGACTTTCAGGTCACTTAAAAATATTCAAAACCTTACATGTTAAATCCACGAATGCTAAGAGCCTAGTGTATCTAACATGAGAAGCAAGGGAGTATCTGTATGTACTCTACAGATACTCGAGTATCTGTAGAGTACATACAGATACTCTACTCCTGAATGCTACTCTACCTTCTATCAAAGTGGACCGCCGGGACCCTGACATTGAAAAGATAAGAAGGAAGTACAGGCACGTTTCGTCTTACTGTTCTTGGCTTTACTGTACTTCACAGGTGTTGCATTTTTTACAACACCTGTGAAGGCGACACCGTTTACCAGCAAAAAGATTACGACTCACTTTGTCGCGATACTTGCTTTATTGTAGTGGTCTGGAACCGAACCCACAATATCTCCAAAGTATGCCTGTACTGCAGTTCAAGAAACAGCATGCCAAATCTGGCTTTCGTACCACTAAATTCCTTCCGAATGATCACTGTATTGATTTAGCTAGAGCTGAATCTACATTGTGTCCTATACATTAGTTTTACCTGATGATTTTCTTACACTCTAGCACAGCGGTTCTGAACCAGGGGTGATTTTGCCCGCTAAGGGACAACTGGCAATATCTGGAGATATTTAGCTGTCACTGCTGAGGGGAAGGGTACACTAGCACCTAGTAGGTAGAGGCCAGATGCTATTCAACATCCAACAATGCACAGGATAATCCCAACCCACCCCAACAAGGAACTACCCTGGCCCCAAATGCCAACGGTGCTGACACTGAGAAACCCCACTGCAGAGCCCATGCCCCTGAAATAGTAGGTTATTTGTATCAGAGAGAAGAGGGCTCGAACTTTGATCAAAGTAACAATCTTTGTTACTTTGCTACTTTACTTTGTTACTTTCTATGCTATAATCATACCAATAGCCTACATAAAACTATCTTATGTTTCAGAAAAGGCACCAAAATAAGTACACAAAAAGGCAAAAGATTCAGATATTTAAGAAAGCATATGGTCATGTCTGATGATCTCTTCTTCCCCCTTCCTTCCTTGCCTGGCTTTTCCTTTCATTTATTTCTCCCCAGAAAGCTGTCTGTTCTTCACCAATGCTAAATTAATTTTAACAAAATTCCTTTATCAGAAGTAAATGTGAAAGCCTGAAGAATTTAGTAAGATGGCCTTTTGCCCATATACAGAAATGATTAAAGACCAGACTGCGATTAAATTCTGAGCAGAGTAACATAATTAGTGAATTTATGAATGGGTCTTCTTTTCACAGTTCTGTCAGGACTAATTACTTGTATTAATTAGAACTGTCAACACATGAATATGCTTGTTGAAGCTGCTTCCTATGGTAAAATATGAGACTTGTAAATATCAAGACACTTGAAAAGATGCAAAGACTTTCATTTATTAGCAACTCTAAATGATGTAGAAGCACTATGGCACAATGAACTTCGGTAATTGACTATAAATAGATTTCTAGTTAGCGAATTTGCCATTTGTTCTTAAACCAAGCATTCATCTTGGTTTAGCCTTTGGATGAAACATTCATTCTATCACTATTTTAGAGGACTGTAGCAAGGATAAGAAAACACTTTTGCAAGTTACTGGAAAACTGGGAAGTGTAGCTAAGGTGAACAGGGAGCAGGTCCTGTCTCTTCCTTGATTTAGCTTAAGATCTTTATAAAATAAGCTTTAAAAACCACTTAAGTGATAGGGGAAAGACTGCTGGGGTTAAAAGCCAGAGTGCGAACACCAATTTTCACTCTGTGTGACTCTGAGTAAGTGGACAAGTTACTTGGCCTCTCTGTGTCTTAGTTTCCCTGTCTGAAAAACGGAATAGCTAAAATGGGACCAGGAACAGGACTTGTAAAGGGTTGTGGTGAGCTTTAAATGGGTTAATACACACAAGGGCTTAGACCAGTGCCCCACGCAGGCTGTGTGTAAACTGTTAGTAGTTCCACAGTCATCATCATCTGGGATGGGGGCAGAAACAGAACTGAGCACTCCTAGAATGAGATCACTGAACAACAGGGAGAGTGATTAAGAGCTTCGGCGTGAGACAGGCCCAGATTCATATACCTCATGTACCACTCAGTTTCTTCTCAGCCTCAACTGCACCCAACCTCATAGGTGCTTGCGAAAAATAAACAAAACAAAAAATGCATGGAATGTACTTGCTATGACTGCTACATAAAAAGGGCTTGCTAAATGTTGGTGCTTAAGTACTCATTACCATTATGACCTTTTCGGATAAATCTCTAAAACTGATTAAAATGGTCGCAAAAGGAAAAAACAAAGAGGCAAGAAGAGGAGGAGCTAAATGAAGAGCCTTCTCCATGCGTGGGGCCTTCCTTCCTTTCTTGGGTGGCTACCGGCAGCCCCATGCGGAAGGCACAACTCCCCAGCCACAGAATCCCCTTAACTCCCTGAATTACCTTGTTCACTGGTGCACGAGAGACAGCTGGGATTCCAACTGGGGCCCGACAGCAAAGTCCACACCACGCTGAGGTGTGAACTCCAGGCTGCAAAGGGCTTCATCTCAGACTGAAGGGAATACAGGCTCTAAACTCTTCTTTCCCGCTTTTTTTTTTTTCCTTTTTACTCTTTGCATATATTTAAAAACATAGTTATCAAAATCTTGATAGGCAGAGTTTGTTCTGGGCGGCTGGCTAAACGTCTCATGATAACTTCCATAAAATAACTGCCATAAAACGATTTTAAATTAAGGTCAATTAATCAAGCCATCTCAATTTTAATCCCCTTAAGTACCAACTTGGCAATAGTCCACAACAGAATTATTCTCGTTCTATGTCTTGTTTTATAAGATCCTTCCAGACTCATATTTCTGACAGGATGAAGACGGCCCATCTCATGGATGCTTCAGGAAACACTTACGGAATGAATGAAGAGCATCTGCTAACATCCCTCCCAATTCAAAGGTCTTATATTTCTGAATATAGCAAGACGTCAATACTAGAGATGGTTTCAGTGGAAAAGCCAGTTCTGTATAAATATTGTTAAACTAGATGACTAATAACATATGAGTTGACAACCCCTAATTCTGTCTTGAGAATCATGAAATACACCTTAAAAATCCATCTGGCTAAAATTTTACAGCATCAATAATATCATACATAAAAAGAAAAAAAATCTAGTTGGAAGATGTTCTGGATGTTTTTGCAAGAAAGCTCAGCTAGATACGAGGTAACAGAAAATCCACCGGTGTCTCTGGAGACATATGAGAAAGCAAGCCGATCCGAAATGACGACGGGAGCCAGTTAGAGCTTATTTTAAAGGACACAACGTCCCTGCCTCGGCCCGGGCTGCACACTACACACAGGCACCCCTCGTCTCACTGTGCTTTGCTTTACTGTACCTCACAGGTGTTGTGTTTTTACAAATGGCAGGCCAAACCCACCACCAGCAAAAAGATGACGACTCGCTTTATCGTGACATTCGCTTTACTACCATGGTCCAGAACCGAACCCGCATACCTCCACTGTCCGCCCACACTCCTCGGAGCAGATGTAGGCACGACAGGGTCTCCCTGACACCCCTCTAAGCCGGTGGGGCATCTTTAATCATGGTCAGGATGTGCGGTGTTGTTCTTCGAAGAACTCAGTTCGTTTTTCGATTGCGTGTTATGCGTAAGAATAAGCTGGGGGGATGTGGTAGAAGCTGCTCTACATGGCTCGGGGCGGGATTTCACAGGTCTCCGCTAAATGAAGGCCCTGAAAACACTCGTCGGTGAAATCTGCGGTCGCAAGTCCCACAGGAAGCTTAAAGTCAACCAGGACGATGTTTGTAATTTGACACTTTCTGATGAATAGCTTACAAACAACTAATTCACCAAAATTTCTGATTTCATTTCAAGAAGAATGAGTATGCACACAAAAGAAGCTAGTAAATCACTAGTAGTGTTTGGCAGAACGCTAATGACAATATTCTTATTAATCAAATAAGTATTAATAAAAATGTAATGATGACCCTACCAATACAGTATGAAAGGCAAAAGAGTGCAATGATTAAGGATGTAGACGCTGGAACAAAGCCTGCCTGGCCCAGATCTCGGCTCCATCACTCCTTAGCTACGGGAGATCAGTTAGCCTCCCTTTTTTTTGCCCCCTCCTCTCTGAAATGGGTGAATAGTAAAACTCACCCCATCGGCTGTTGGTGGATTAAGCGAACACACATGCACATACACACTCACGTGCACACATGTAAACACGCTTCCATATGCACACGCGGGTCACTCACCATAGAGCCTGGTACACTATGACTCACTTAAATTCCGTTTCTCCCTCTGCGAGTCAATCCCCACACACAACAGTGATCTGAAAATCCAGATTTGATCTTACTGCTCCCCTTCATAAAACTCTCAAGGCTGCCACTGTCCCCAGGGTCAAGTACAAAACCTTTAAACACAGCAGACTGGGCCTTTTGCCACCCGATTCCCATCTACTTCGTCACTCAAGCCCCCACCCCGAAAACTACACTTCAGCCACAAACAACGTAGTTCCTCTGACAGGCCAGCCTCTCTTCTTGGGGCCTATATCCATTTTCTCTTCTCCCCTCATTCCTCTGTCCTTATCACATTCACGGAAAAACCAAAATCCTTAAATGGCCCATGATCTGAAACCCTCTAACTGAAATACCCAGACTGCCCCAATCTGAGGTAGCATACATTCACTCGTATGAGACAGGATGCTCACTATCTAAATATTTTTCCTGCCAATCTTTTAAGACAATTAAGGCGAGAGCAGATGTTCTGACGTCACTCCGGTCACTCAGGGGGGAAATCCGTGCATCCTGAGTGTAGAGTAAACGGTATCCTGTTTGCATATTCTCTCTCTTCTGTTTGCGGTGGGTGCGATCTTTAATGCATTTTCACGATAAGCAGCTGTTTGTCCATTCGTGTAACTGCAGACAGCAGAGAAAGACACGCTCTTCGGAAAAATACAGGGCCGGGTGTTTTTAAGGACAGTGCTCACTTGATCTCATTATTCTGCCAGTTAATTGACAGGAAAGAACGCCCTAATTGCTCATTAACTCTGAAGATGTCCCCTGGTCTGGTGTCAAGGTCTAAGAGGTGCGGGGTGCACAGCAGCCGCAAGACGGATGTAGCTCACGGGGGACAAAGCGCCGGGTTCGCACAGCTCCAAAACAGCAGACGTGTCGGTGCGGGGTTCACACAATCCTACCTGTAACACGGTAGAATTCAGCGGTGAGTTATCTTCTCCGCAGGCTAATGAGATGAGCCGCACTGTCCATGAAAGATTTTCTGGGGCCGCAAGGCTTTTCACAGCCATCGCTTACGGAAATAATTCTGGCTTAGCTTGCAGTCTGCCAAAACGGCAACCGATGTCCAAGGCGCTCAGGGAAAGGTGTTCTGGGGTGCTCCTTCGTGTCCACCCACCCCGGCCCTCCGAGCCGGGCTGTAACGAGCCCAAGTGTAACAGAAACGGGCCGTCGACACAGGCCCGGCTCAGTGTGTGCTCACATCCCTCCTCACAGCACACGGAGAAGTCCAGAACCCCACTGAACAGCTGTGCCCACAGAGCAAGAAGCGCTGTCTACACGCGTCTGTGATGGAGAAAACATTACAGTGATCATGATCAGCACATGCTTAGGGGTAGGAAAGGGCTAGGAAACATTGTCATAACCTGGCAAGTGTCACAGTGTCAAAGATGTGTTCAAAACGGGCCTCGCTGGGTCTGACTTAGATCTAAGTCAGGGGCTTCTTCCCCTCCTCGCCTCCACGTGTCTCACCGAAAAGCATCCTCTATGCAGCAGTGAATGACTTGGGCTTTAAAATTCATCTTTGTCACAGCACAGTGTGCCAACAAGGAGCCTGCTGATCCCGAGAGACGCCGCTTATTTAAAGTTTTAATGGAGACAGCAGGTGTTCTATACAGATGTCACTTCTAGAAGACACTTATCAAACGCTTTATCTCCCTTCATGCCGATATGCGAGCTGCATCGAATCTCAGAATCACCCTGGTCAAAAGCAAACTGTTTCCTTTCAGTCTCACGGAGCTAAAAATCAAAAACGATTGGGCTTTGGCCAGTTTGAGTTGATCTGCAAAGAATCCGGAGTGCGATGATTCGAGAGTCGACCCGTATTGTTGTCTAGTAACACAAAACCATTGTGCAACGTGAAAATGCTCCTCCACAGAAACTGTGCCAGACTCCTCCCTTCCGTGGTGACCCAAACCCCGGAGTTTCGACCACCACCCACGGCCTTTCACTGGCATGAAGTGGAATGGACAGGAAAGGACCGCACTCGATAAAACACGCAAAGTTTACGTTTTGCGCACTGCGAGGTAAAACGGAGCTGCCTGGTGCCGTGGTCCCTAAATGGTGTGTGCTCAAGCAGCCTCCACCTGTCATGATCCCGTGTGCCCTGGAACCCTTAAGGAAGACAGCACTGTAGTGGCCGGCGAGAGCTAGGGAGCAGGTAGCCTCCTTGCCTGAAGCGTGTGGATAGCGTTAGCCTCGAAGGTTCGCAGTAGAGATGAGAAGGTGGAGCTGGGGACGCGCATGCAGGGAAGGGGATGGCAGCATCTGGAAGGAGGCCAGCTCACACACCCCGCCGGCTCAGTCGCCCTCGCTGCCCTCAGTGACCACCAGTGGCCTGCGGGGACCGGAGCTGAATGCACAAGGTACATTTTTCTCTGCATTTCTCTAAAAACAACCTGATGCCTTAAAGGGGATGGGCTTGTGGAGAACATCAGAGGACATCACGGCTAATATTGAATATGTTTTGGCAATGCATAGGTTTATTTTAATATTTTCCTTTATAAAGGTTCTGTGTGATTTTGCAGAAATTTTAGGAAATGGAGTTAAGCCAAAATGAGAAGATTAAAGTCACCATAACCTTATTCCTGAGAAATAAGGATGACTGGCATTTTGTTAAATATTATTCCAATCTTTTTCAATAGTATATTTACTAGATCTTACAAAAATAAATGAGTTTCTACTAAGACTACTGCTGTATGCTGCTTCTCATTGGACACACCCTGAATTTCCTTCTCTATCTTTTTAATGGCCGAGTATTATTCTATATCATGATTTATATAACCAGTCTCCTCTCGCAGCATGATTAGGGCATTTGCAATTTTTCCAAAGCAGATGCTTGCAATGTTTTTAATCGGCTTAATATTTATAGTCATCTTGCTATTGGCACAATTTTGGTCCTGTATTACAACAAAAGTAGATTTAAATAACACAGACATGACACGGGAAGATCTCTGGTCGCTAATTGAGATTCATGGAGATATGTAAATACATATTATGCATGACTCTCACATCTGGCTCTCCGTAACTAAGTGCAACAGAATTACAAACAGTTTTGAATCCTTGGAGAACTGCCATGTGATGAAACGACCACTTTGAAAGCTATATGAGGTTCTGTAATAAATGGAAGCCGACATGTGACTTGATTCCTCACCAGTAAACACAACGCTACAAAATGGATAACAGCACGTGTGTAGCCATGACACAGACTGCTTCGAGAGGCAGAGCAGACGACAGCGAAAATCCTCATGTCATTCTCATCAACGAGTAGCTGAAATAATAGCTCGATGTAAAATTCTGATGTCTTAAGGTACACTTAATATGTGCAAATTGTTTCTTTTTTTTTGCAATGAAACATTTCTTTTCTAAAAGCAAAGCTAGTGAAGAAAAATGGAGTCTTCTTTAAATTAGCAATGCAAATATCCTTAATTGAAATGTCACTCATGTGTCCATAGTAAAACAATATTTTCAAACTCATATGCTAAAATTTTTGGTAGAAACACATGACAGCCCAGAAGGTTACTTATGATTGTCCACAGGAAACATTTTTTGGGAGGGATTGCCCCATGACATATTTGCGATGCAGCCTTCTTGTATAAGAGGGACATTCTTTCCCTAGTCAAACTCTTTATTTCACAATGTTTAATTCCTGCCAGGAAATTTTGCTTAAAAAAAAAAAAAAAAAAAAAAAGAGCTTAGCCAATCATGTATGTACAGGTGAAGACAATAGTAAGAGAAATGTTATTGTTAGTGTTTAAGTAATAGAGTCTTTCTAAATTTAGCTAAGGCCGTTCTGTGGTGACTATACCCGCTTCAATCTTTTCCGCTTTCTGAATTCGGGAAGATGCTAAAAGAACAGGGAAGAATGGCCTTCTTTTCTAGTGTTAGTCACTTAGAATATGACCCTGGGCAAGTCATTTAATTTCTCTGTGCCTCTGTTTCACCGTCTAAAGTAGTAAAGATAATTACAAATGCTCCTTTGGTCAGGTTCTGTGTGGGCACGGGAACCTTCCCCGCACAGGAAATGCCAGCAAAGAGGCACTGTGTGCTCGCTGACCTGGAAAGAATTTTACCAAAAGATCTGCAGTGGTTTCTTCTGGTGCCTGGGTGGCTGCAAGGGCATGCCTCAAATGTTACGTGATTTTTCTCTGGGGGGGGTGTGGGGTTATGAATTATTTCTCGTCTTCTTTTTGCTGATTTCTATTTTCCACAGAGAATATGGATTGTTTTGAGGGGCTTCAGAACGGGCGTCCCTAAGATGTGCCAAGTTGGCATGTGAATTATTCTGAGCTGAAGACAACTGAGACCCTGTGGGTTCCTGAGAAACTTTTACTTCTGCCTTCAAGAATTTAAATTGGGGCCTTGCCTGTAATTTAAGAGCTATTACCAAAAATAACTTTTTATGACCTATCGATAGCGCAGGGTGAACTCCTAATTACTGGGGGACATCTGCTCTTCTTCCTGTCCTGAGAATAGCCTCCCCCCTCCCCTGATGCCCCAGGCGCCTTACCTCATCCTTAGTTCAAAAGGCCACACACAACCTCATTTTCCCTTTCTGTCTCTGCACCTCTCGTATACATGGGGTCTCTCTCTCTCATCCATGGGGGGTTCCCATCCATGCATATACAATTAAATTTGGTTATTTTCTCCTGTTGATCTGTCTCATGTCGATTTAATTATCAGACTAGCTGAAAGGACCTACAGAGGTAGAGAAAAATTTCACACTCCCTCCATAGCTTTAGAACCAGAACGACAGATACTACCCAGATTCTAACAGTCCACAACAGATGAGCTCAGGCACCCATCATCACCCACTT
>JAQQSQ010002259.1:0-11130 GCA_028627145.1 Eidolon dupreanum | reverse complement strand
GTTCACGGCCCTTCCCTGCCCACTTCAGGAAGCCCAGAGTAAAACACCCTGCCCACCGGCCACTGGGGGACATTTCTCTTCACCCTGACCAATGGGGATGACAGAGCAAGCAGTGGATGGCCTTCTCTGTCAGGCTGCCAACCGCCACCGGCCACCCGGCACGTGCACGTCACGGCTCGAGGAGAGACAGAGGAGCGAGGGCTCCACCCAGACATCCTGCCGAGGGCATGCAGCCCGGCTCTGGGCCTGAGTCCTGCCTGGGCCTCTGCCAGAGGGGCCTCTCCACGCCTCGGTCCCCTCACCTGGAAAATGAGGGTGATGGTGCCCGCCTCGGGATGAAGATGGGATGAGATAAGCGTGGCACGTGCCTGGAATAAGGCAAGCGCTCAACCGAGGTCAGCCGTTTGGCCCCAGGAAGTAAACTGCTGAGTAGCCGTGACGGTCATCACGGGGTCGTCAGCATCACCGTGGCCGTCGCCCTCACACGTCTGGTGTCGGGAGGAGCAGCAGACCCGTGTGGAAGAGGGTCAGTCCTGGTTCCGATGATCACGGCAGTGGTGGGGATATAGTCACCGTGCGCCAGCCCCACCCGGGAGCCCTGGGCTGTATAACACACGACCCCGACCTGCACCCTCCTTCCTGGGGGAGCGCGTGGGGTCAGCATGCTGAACGTGGGCTCTGCAGCAGGCTGCCAGGACCCCACCTCTAACCCCGCCACTTACCATGCGTGACCTTGGGCGATGACACCTGACACGCAGGAGCTTCCAGAAAGCTTTCGGATGCAAATGCCTTTGCCATGTCTCCGTTTTATTGAAGCTGCAGGACTCAGAGAGGCAGATGGATTGGGTCGCAGGCAAGGGGCTGGCAAGGCGGGCTCGGCTCCAGGTCCTCACTCGAGTTCTTCAGCCCTGGTCCACACGGTGCTCCCGTCCCAGTGGGATCCTTCAGCTCCGGCCACTGACTTCCATTTTACTTGTCTGTACCAGGCATGTGCAATGGAGAAACACTTTTTAAACTCGAGAAGTTGAGCCCTTCTGCATTAACTCGTTGAAGCCAGTGGGACAGGACCTTGGCCTAGAAATGTCCTAAATGACTGGCAATGCCCTCTCCTTCCCGTTCTTTTTTTTCTGCTTTTTTTTTTTTTCTTTTTGGGTTCACTAACAAGATTATGGCCCCTTTCGTTGAAATATTAAAGGGATTTTTTTTCCCTCTCAAGGTTAACCAAGAAATTCTTCGGAAATTGTATTACACGTTTTTCCCCTAGCAGAGGGGTCTGCGGGAACGTCGACCGACCGTTTGTTCTCCATGTGTCGGCCGGACGCTGGGGCTCATGGCGGACGCAGGCGCATGGCAGGTTTCTCCAGGGCCCAGGCTGCTCGTGTGCAGAAGATGTACACAGAGCACTGGAGAGTCCCGCTGAGGGGCCCGGGCCCAGCTTCCTGAAGAAACGCCGGGGAGAGCGGGTCACAGCACGTGGGTCCCAGCCGGCCCGCCAGGGCGTGGCCTGGGCTTCAGGGCCACCCTGTGAGACCAGCACGGTGCCAAAGATGTGACTTCCCGTGAACCCAAATCCTCTTCAGGACCCAGCAGCCGGGAGTGCTCCCATGGAAGATTCGTTCAAGAGATGCTGGGTGACCAGAGGCTCACGGCTCTTTCTCGAGCTGACCCAGTTCCTGGGCCCAGTTCAGTCTCGCTCCAACCCCCACCCTGGCCAGGACTCTTAGGGTGGGGTTGGGGGGTACTCAGAAATAGTCTTGGAAATCCAAGAGCCAATCATAAACTGTTAAACCGGTTGGTTTTTATCCCTTCATCAGTTGATGGACATATGAGTTGTTTTCATCTCTTGGCTATTGTGACTAATGCTGCAGTGAACATGGGAGTAAAAAGTGTGTGTGTGTGTGTGTGTGTGTGTGTGTGTGTGTGTGTGTGTGTGTGTAAAAGAAGGAAATCCTGCCATTTATGACAACATGCCCGAACTTGGAGGACACTTGCTAAGTGAAATAAGCCAGATGTAGAAAGACAAACACTGCGTGATCTCACTTATATGTGGAATCTAAAATGGTCAATCTTATAGAAGCAGAAAGGAGAATGGTGGTTGCCAGGGGCGGTCAGGGGATGGAGAAATGGGGAGAGGTTGGAAAGGGGCACAAACTTTCAGTTACGCAAGATGAGTAAGTTCTGGGGACCGAGGCTCAGCATGGTGCTAATAGTTAGCCCTGCTGTATTGTGTACTTGAAATTTGCTGAGAGTGTAAATCTTAAGTGTTTGAGAGAGAGAGGGAGAGAGAGAGGAAGAAGGAAGGAAGGAGGGAGAGGGGAAGGAAGGAAGGAAGGAAGGAAGGAAGGAAGGAAGGAAGGAAGGAAGGAAGGAAGGGCTAACTATGTGAGGTGATAGAATGTTTATTAGCTTGATTGTGGTAATCATTTCACGATATATACATATATCAAAATATCAAGTTGTAGACTGTCAATTATACCTTAGTAAAGCTGAAAAATGGAAAAAGGAAGGAAGGAAGGGAGGGAAAGAGAGGAGAGAGAGAGAGAGAAGGAGGGAGGGAGGGAGGGAGGGAGGAAAGGAGGAAGGAAGGAAGGAAGGAAGGAAGGAAGGAAGGAAGGAAGGAAGGAAGGAAGGAAGGAAGGAAGGAAGGAAGGAAGCTGATTATATTCATAGCCAAACAGGGTGGCACAAGCTATCTGCAGCACGTTCTTCGAGGTAACTAGATGACCATTCGTTTATTTACTCCCGCAAGTCCCATCATCCTTGCCTCATGGTCAGAGGTTCTGTCTGATTAGACATGGTGCATGGCTTTGGCTAATTAAAATGGGACGCCACGAGACACGAAGTGATTACTACCTCACAGAGCCCGCTCTTGGCAGACAGGACCTTCGAGTGTCCCACAGCTATGGGGGAAATGGAACAGGGGCCCGCAGTGGCAGAGCCTGAGAACCGCTGGTAACAGGTTGCCGAGACTAGACGTGGAGACAGGTCTTCTCGGGGCTCTGCCTGGGCTGCAGGGGCAGGACGGAATAGCCCCAGGCTCCTGGGGACAGAAAGGCTGCGGCCCCTGGGCAGGCTGAGATGGGCAGGTGTGAGGAGAGCCTTGGTCGAATATCTGCGGCTCCAGCCCCCTCCCCACCCCCTGCACGGAGGACACAGCTTCCGAGCTCAGCCACCTGATTTGCGTCTGCGAGTGGGTGGGGAACCACACGGAAAGTGCGGTGGGCACCTTCGGCTCACGTTTCTCAAGCCTTCTGCCCTTCGGCTCTTCCCCAGGCGGCAGGGCAGGGCAGGGCGGCGGGGGCGGGGGCCTGGGATTCGCAGCCCAGCCGCAGAGTCAGTCCAGAGTCAGTCTGTGAGGTCCTGTCTCCAGGGATGACTCCTGGGAGTCCCGAGGCCCGGTTAGCAGGGCGTGGAATTGCACCTCTGCACGTTCAGTGCTGCCGTTGTCTGTTGCTTATGGATTCAGCACCTTGACGCCGTGAGACTAATACTCGATTCTTGCTTTTTTTGCAGGCAACCAGTAACCAAAAACACGTTCAGGCAGTACCGAGTACTAGGAAAAGGGGGCTTTGGGGAGGTGAGTGAACGCCCACGTCTTCAGTTGGCACTTTCTTTTCTGTCCCAGGTCACGGGCCCCATGGAGAGGGAGGGGGAGGCTGGGGCCTCTGGGAAGGTCGGAGTGTCTGAAGTGGGGGAGGGCGTGGGCGGCCCTCAGGCGGAAAGGGGCGCTCTGGGCTGTGTCTGCAGGGGGCGCGAGGGCGCGCGGGGCCCAAGTGAGTTGACTAGATGTCGCTGTCCGCGTGCACGGCGGTATTCGATCAGATCTTCCCACCCGCGATGCAGGCCTTGTCGTCCCCGTTTTAAGCTGAGGTTCGGAATGGCTGGGCGACGCAGCCAAGGGCACACAGCCAGTACGGGCAGAACGAACGCTAGAACCCCATGCCCTGGTTCCCATTCCTCTGAACTGTACCCTCGGGGGTCTCCCATCGCTGATCCCCCAGCAGCCGGGGCTTGAAGGTCCGCAGTCAGCAGTGGTTGCAGCGGTGGCCGGAAGCTTAGGACGGAAACCCTAGCTGCCCCTGGCTGAGGGGCGGCGCCTGAGGCCCGGGCCAGTGCGCTAAACACTGGCACAGGTGGCTGATTCGGCACCTTCAAGAGCCGCTTGCAGGGTAGAGGAGGGAGGGCAAGGTGGCGCTAGAGCCGGATCTCGAGGACGGTGCCCAGGGCAGCTGCGGGTCCAAGGCCGGGCGTCGTCGGGGGCTGGGAGCTCCCACACGGCCAGGCGCGGCCAGCTCTGGGCCCGTCCGTCCCCAAGCCTGAGACCCAGCGTCCTGGCCGTGGAGGCGCGTCCGGCCGGCCTCACGCGCCCCATACCCTTCGCTCCTTTCTTGCGCCCCAGGTGTGCGCCTGCCAGGTGCGGGCCACGGGGAAAATGTACGCCTGCAAACGCCTGGAGAAGAAGAGGATCAAGAAGAGGAAAGGGGAGTCCATGGCCCTCAACGAGAAGCGCATCCTGGAGAAGGTCAGCAGTCGGTTCGTGGTGAGTGTCCGGGGCCCAGAGGCGGGCCACGCTCCGGTGTCCGGGGCTCCTGTCCCTGGGGAAGTGGTGGCCCTCCAGGGTGGCAGCTCCCCATCCCCAGGGAGGTGGAACACAGCAAAAGGGGTAAGCTGAGAAAGGCAGCCAGACGCTCCCCCATCACAAGGCACCCTGGGATCAATTACGACTGACCGTGTCCTGTGTCACTAGAGCTAGCCTGTCTCCCCTCTGTGTGGGGGACCAAGGCCTCTGGTGTGCAGGACAGCCTTGCAAACTTGGTGGACAGAAGAAGCCCACCCTGGGCCCGGGCAAGGAGCTTTGACTCCATGGACCCCTGTGGGCTGGTTTCCTCTGGAGACCCTGGGGTCAGTGTCCTGAGAGGTGCCATCTCGTCTGTATCCGTTGCGTTTCTCTGTCCAGTGTAGGCTCCGCTGCAATGACAAATCAGCCCCAACTCACAGAGGCTGAAAACGACACAGACTGTCCTGTCACTCACGCAGAGTCCAGTCAGAGGGGCCACCCTCCCCCATCCCACGGCACCCCGGCTGGAGTCACGGAAGCGTGTGCTGAGGGGCGTGCCCAGGGGCTGCCCCGGCCTCAGCTGCAGTGACACCCCACACTTCCACTCACAGTTTGTTGGCCAGAACTAGTCACTGCAAGGGACAAGCCTACTGCGGGGAAAAAATGGAGGAGTACGTGGGTATCTGGGCAGCTCTAAATATCTCTGCCACATGTCCCTATAAAAAAAACACTGCATGCTCAACGTAAAAATTCAAACAGCACGGGCGAGTACGAAATAAAAATAAAAGCCTCCCACCATAAGTAACCATTCCAGCATGTTTATTACTTTTAGCCGGTGGGCTCTTATAAGACATCTTATGCCGCAGTGTTTTCCCCCTTACAATGTAGATCTTTGTCTACATCCAGACCCGTAGCTGCACCTTTTTGTAAAGCTGTGCTCCGTTGCTCTGATACGGGGCGAAAAGATGAACCGGAACCCGTGCGGCCAGTCCCCCCAGATAGAGAGCGTTCCTGGTGCTTACGCCACCACGAGCGAGGCTGTGACGTCCGCGCCTGCACGCCCCTGTGGCACGTGTCTGAGTGCGTCTGCAGGACACATTCCTGGTGGAGGAATTGCTGTGTCAGAGGGTGTGAGCCTCTTCCGATTGCTAGCCGTTCCCACCTGGCCGTCCACAAAGGTCGCCCCAATTAAACTCCCACCAGCCGTGTAGAGAGCGAGAGATGGCATCGGCCTGGAGCTTTCGTCATTCCCCAGAGAGGGGGCGGTTTTATAAGGTGACGCTCGAAAGGGACGGAGGTTTGCATCTCTGGGCCTCATTGCAGGCTGCCCCCAGCTGCCTGCCCCTCCCAGGGTGATGGTGCTGCGTGGGCGGCGGTGGATGAGGCTGACCCCCACCGCCCTCGTGAGTCCAGAACCTTCCTCCGTGCTGCCAGCCCTCTTCAGCTGGGACCACTGGTCATCGTTTCCATGCTGTGTGTGGAGCCTGTGTGATTAAAGGAAGGGGCAGTGCTGGCTCTCGTTGGGGCTGGAGACGGTGGGCAAAAGGCCATGTGCCGGGGTGGCCCATCTTCAAGGGCGTGGACCTTCCTCGGCTGTGCCCCATCCTCTGCCCCTGGCGGAGAGTTCCCACAGCGCCCCTCCCCGAGTCCTTCCTGGGCCATCACCTGGGCAGGTGTGGGAGGAGGGGCGGTGGCATCGGTTGGCGCCAGAGGACTGTCCCCAGAGCAATCTCACCCTCAGCTGCCCCTCTGTCTCCTTTCCTCAGAAGTAACCCTGTCGTTCCCGACGTTCGTATCCAGGTTGTGTGGCCCAGACTCTCCCCGGCCTGGTCCAAGGCGGCCAGATTCCATTTGCACCAGCTCCCTAAGCAGAGAGGGACGAGTCCCGCCCACTGTACTTCGCCTCTTCCGCCACCCCGTGGCCTCCGTCCACCGTGCCTCAGGCACTGGTCTCCACCAGCAAGGGACTAGGTCCTCCCTGTTGACGGCCCCTCTGGCCAGCATGTCCTGCGTGCAAGGGGAGACAGTCTTCGCCCAGCTACGTCCCACTTCACAAAGCCCCACCGGCCGCCTCCCCGGCCCGGCCCCCGTGCCCCGCAGTAATGCAGGGCATCCCGACCCTGCTTTTCCTAAGTGTCCAACAAGGCAACACATAGTTTTGACCAACTGATGCTCGCACACGCGTTTGTGGTGTAAATGCACAGACACGCTCCTGGCAGGATCCCCTCCCTCTGCCTCCTCACCTGGGACCACCGGAGTGGAAGGTGTGAGCCCTTCATCAGCGTGAGGGGTAGCGGATGGGGCACTATGAGGCTGACGTGAAGCCGCTGCAGCTCCCGCCCTCAGCGCTCCCCTAACTTCAAGGGCCTTGAGGAAGAAGAGCGGAAGTGGGGGACAGCTCCAGAACCTCACCGCGGTACTGTCTTGTGCTTCCAGGTCAACCTGGCCTACGCCTATGAGACCAAGGACGCGTTGTGCTTGGTTCTGACCATCATGAACGGGGGCGACCTGAAGTTCCACATCTACAACATGGGGAACCCCGGCTTCGAGGAGGAGCGAGCCTTGTTCTACGCCGCCGAGATCCTGTGCGGCTTGGAAGACCTGCACCGCGAGAACACGGTGTACAGGTGAGCGGGCTCGCCCGGTCCTCCCACCTGAGTCTGAGCAGGTGGGCAGGGCCCCATCCCACTGGTCCCCTCCAGCCCAGCACCTGAGGAAGCTCAGTGGAGCCTGGTGGCCGTGACCCAGCCCTGGCCCCAAGAAGACCATGGGAGGCTCGCCACCACAAGGAGGCCTCCGTCCACCCCACACGGCCCGGCTTAGAGGGACAGGGTCTAGAATCTGTGAGCGGAGGCCTTCAAACTCGCCTCACAGCCCTCCTCAAAGAACACTGAAAGATGTCTGTGTCCTCATAAGCTGTAGACATCTGAAATAGTCTATCATATGTGTCAACAGTGGCTAATGTTGGCATTGGAAATCGAAGAGTTACATCACATTTTTAAAGGTATCCAATGGAATGTAATTACTGTAGCAAATTGATTTCCACCGTCATCCATCTCAAAACTGCATGCAACTCTTTAATGGGGAGGCATTTCCTATGGTTTTCTTTTCCACTCCTCCCCTCCCGCACGGAATGTCATTACAATGTAATATATTATTTTTTTGCCTAAAAGCGTTTCATTGATCAGCATTCAGCTCTGAAATACACGGATACCTATAAGATTTTTAAAGATCTCCTTTGACCATAAGGCTCTAAGTGTGAAAATTAATGTCTTCCATTGAGTTGCCATTGTAACTATTACGAGCAGACGCCAGCCACTTCTAGTGCCCCGAAGTGGGGCACTACAGCGATTACTGTTCAGGAGCAGGGCGGGGCCTGCTTTTCTTCTGCCAGTTGGGAGAGGAGGTGCTGAGAAAGGGCAAGTGGGCGGGGAGATCCCAGGGGAAGCCAGGGCGGGCCATCGTGACGTCAAGGAAACGCACCACACTCTCGAAACTGCGGCACAGCACGTGGGAGCCCCCTGGACTGTCCCCACGGGCGCCTGGCACACACAGCCCAGTGTGAAGACCTTGGCCATGGAGCTCTTCATGGAGATTCTCTTGGGAGCCTACGAAGGTTGCGAAAACAAGAAGGAAGGTCTTGATGACGTGCCCTCCCCACCCCCCATCGCCCGCCCCGTTTATGCTTCTGTTTTCATTCAAGTGAGAAGAGAGTCAGAACAATTTTCCTAAGGGTTGGAAAAAAGGCGATCCACTTGATTGCCTTTTGCTTAAAAAGAAAGAAAGAAAGAAAGAAAGAAAGAAAGAAAGAAAGAAAGAAAGAAAGAAAGAAAGAAAGAAAGAAAGAAAGAAAAAGAAAGAAAGAAAGAAAGAAAGAAAAAAAGGGGGCCGTCCAAGTTCTAGTACGAACACTTGCCATGGCCTCTTGTGGGCGGGGGTTCTGGCCAGTGCTCGGTACCCACTAGCCGCTAGCCTGCTGTCCTTCCAACCCTGTGGCCGCTGGTTTATTAAGGCGATGGCTTTTGCCCTTATTTGGAATTGTTAACACATCAAAAGAATGCAAATTAAATAGCGACAGCAAAAAAAAAAAAAGCATTTTGTGATGAATAACTACATAGGAACACCAATTATCAATTTGTGCGGCTGCCCGCGGATTTGGGCATATTAACCACTCCCCAGGGGGACAGCTGCCATCAGTTAAATAAGCAAAGCCAGTCGGTGGAGAACCAACCTCAATCCAGATGCTGTGCATTATCCACCCGACGCTTTGAGTGAGTCGCACCCATCATCCGCAGACCCGTTCTTTTACCCCTGGGGGGACTGTTTACAAGTAAAAGTGGACACTCCTGCCCCCTCTTCCTCCTTCTGGGAATGGAGAGATCCTCTTTCTTACGAGTAAGATTGTGTCATCAAAGAGGAGAGAGCAGTTAGGGACAGGAGAAGGTGGCCACACCTCCAGCTGTGCCTTCTGGCTGTGCCGTCTCCCAGGCTGGAGCTCGCTGGAGCTGGGGGTGTGCCGTGGCCCAAGGGGGTCTTTCTCCGGGGGTTGGCCATCCTCTTCCCTACCGCTCTGTCCCCATTCTACAGCTGGGCTTTGTTCTCAGTAACTTCCCATCCTTTATTCCCAGGCCCTGCTCTGCCTTCAGGGTGTCCCAGGGCATCCCCAGCCACAAGGGGTCTGTCACCACCCCAACTTCTCAGCCCTGGGGGCCAGCCCTGTGTGGACTGGAGCCAGGACCAGACTCTGCCGAACCTCCTTGCTAGTCACTGTTGGGGGGCGGGAAGATGCCTATAGCACACAGTGGAAGGAGAGAAATTAGCCCAAGATCGTCCTGACCCAGAGAGAGGCCAGACAGCCTGAGCCAGGAGGCGGGAAGGGGACATGGGCCTGGTCGGCCCAAAGGGTCAACCCAGATGCCAGTGTACCCTTGCTGCCCGGAAGACGCACACTCACGTGCTTGTGGTCTTTCTCTTTCAGAGATTTGAAACCCGAAAATATCCTGTTAGATGACTACGGTAAGTCAGGGAGGGCTCGGAAGGGCCTTTCCCGCCCCGCAGCTGAGGGGGGCATCGCAACCTGGACCCACAGGGGGGCAGCGGCAAGGAGCAGGGAGGACCCACTCCCTTTCCTCAGTCCTGGGAGCCCGGGGGAGGCAGTGTGGCTCAGGGGAGAGGGAGCGAGCACTGAGTGAGGAGTCCAGAATTTCAGAGAACTCCGACTCTCATACCACCCTGCCCCTCACCTTCCTTGTTTGTGAAGTGGAGACAACGGGTCCTGCCTTGCCTGCTTCATGGGGCAGTATCTGTTGTTATCACTGTTGTTATTTCTCATGTGTGGGCATGTGCGGATGACAAGGACAGCCACAGTAACCCCGCACAACTAGCCTCTCATGCCTAGGAAATGGTTCCACACCCTTAATCTGACTAGATCTTCCCGGTGCCCACTTTACAGATGACAAGATTAAGGCTCAGAGGAGCCAAGCTGCCAAGGTCACCAAGCAATATCAGTGGGGAGCTGAGAGGAGGGACCAGGTCCCCCCGCATGCCCCAGACACCAGGCAGCTCCAGGCAGAGGGGCCAGGGCCGGGGCCGGTCGCGGGTGACCTGGTGATGCTGCTGTGTGGAGGACCAGGCAGAAGGCTCGCCTCCCACCGGGCTTCCTGTTCCCTGCTGGTCTCGGAGCCATGCTCGTCGTCATCTAATGCTGGAGTCCACGTGCTCCCTTTGCCCTTTCTGCCACTGTCGGGGGCCACCACACTGGGGGGATCCATACAGCTCTAACCAGGTCAGGGTCCTGGCGTTGGGCTTTGCCGAGGTCCAGGCTGTGGGGCCCTGGCATCCACAGGTGGAGTAGGGGACAGTGTCCCCCTCCCTGAGCGCTCTGCACACCTGCGTCTCCGCTTTTGGGGGTTATCCCTGGACGGGAGCTCTAATCCGCTCCCCCAGTCTCCAAGGGCCCAGAACTGTTTCTGGCTTGTTTCTCCAAAGGGGGAAAACCACCTCCAAAGACCACTGAGGCAGGACGGGGAGCTGCTTCCCCAATTGCTCTATAATTTTTCCTCTTAAGCAAATTGTTGCAAAATGTCAGGAGAATCTCACATTTTTTCCATGAAGCAATCCCAGAAACAGGCCAAGGCATTTTAAACTTTGTGACCTCCGCCTTGCAAGAAGCCCATTAGAGCATTTTATGAGGCAGGTTGGCCAACGTCCAGCCAAATCCAGGCGCCCTTTTGCGTCTTTATGTTCTTCTCCTAAAAAGTAATGACTTACCCACATCCCCTGACACCTGGACCCTCCCAAGGGTCTGCAGTCACCCTGAGATGGCAGTTTGGGGTCTGTCTCTTCATGGGACAGATGAAAACAGAGTCCGTGTGCCTTGCCCAGGGGCACACACATGCCTGTGCTCTGCCCGGGGTGGGCCAGATGTGCCACCTACAGACGCCGTTCTTCCTACACAGGTCACATTAGGATCTCGGACCTGGGCCTGGCTGTGAAGATCCCTGAGGGGGAGCTGATCCGCGGCCGGGTGGGCACCGTCGGCTACATGGGTGAGTGTGGGCACCACCTCGCCC
>JAQQSQ010002258.1:0-11130 GCA_028627145.1 Eidolon dupreanum | reverse complement strand
CTAGAAATGAGGTCGCGACACAAATCTGTTGGAACACAGCATGGACTCACTGGGGTTACAGCACAGGCTTCCGCTGGTGCACCCCGCGACCCAGCTGGGTGAGAAACGGGGAGCGGAAACCGCGTGCCAAGGGGTCCCAGAACCATTAAAAGGGTGAAAATAATTTTTCAGATCCTGTTAAACGCCACTTGCCATTGCGAGTGCAGGAGTAACAGGGAAAACACGTAACCACCGACACTGAGTAAAACTGAAGCGTTGTGAGTGACCGCGCTAAGCAAGCAGGATTTTGTCGCATTTTCTTAATTACTCTAAGTTGATGATAGAAAGGTCAGTTTTTCAAACGTGCCCACAACACAGGTAGAAATGGAGTAAATATTCAAGTGGCTGACACTGCCTGGAGCGTCACAAGACATAAAGTCATGGAAAATGTGAAGGAAGGTGATATCGATAAGTACTTAAAAGGTGTGTGCCTCGGGCCAAAGCGAGACGAGCCCCCACAGCCCTTCCAATGTGTCTCGTTTCTGCTGGGTTCGCTTTGCTTAGCTTTGGTCTGGCATTTGATAGCCTTCTGTCGGGTGACTGACTGCAGATACTTTCTCCCGCTCTAAAAGGCCCTTCTCACGCTGTCCCCCAGGTCCTTTCACGCAGAGACTTTTTTAAGTCTGGCGTAGCCCCTTTATCTCTTTTTCCTTCTGTTATCTGGCTTTGAGGTCACATCCAAGGAGTCGCTGCTAAAGCCAGTTGTCATGAAGCGTTTTCCTATGCTTTCTCCTAGGAGTATTACAGCTTTAGGCCCTATGTTTAGGTCTTCGATACATTTTTTAAAATTTTTGCCTATGATGTAAGACTTAGGCAAAACTTCATCATTTTGCATATGAATATTTAGTTTTCCCAGTTCCATTCGTTGGAGAAGCCGTTCTTTACCCATCGAATGGCCTTGGCATCCTTGCCGAAGATCATTTGATTATATGTGCAATTTATTTCCGGGCTCTCTACATGATTCCATTACACGAGACATCTAAAGCAGTCAAATTTGTAGAATTGGAAAGTGGAATAGCGGTTATCAGGGGTTTGGAGGAGAAAATGGGAACTTGTCTAATGAGTGAAATGCTTTAGCGTCACAGGGTAAAAAAGTTCTGGAGATCTTGCAAAACGATGTGAACACGTACGTACACTATGAAACTGTACACTCAAAAATGATTACGACAGTACATTTTATGTCATGTGATTTTTGCCATAATTAGAAATCAAAACGAAACAAAAAAAGAAATGTGCAAAATAGTACATATGATTTTTATAACCTAACACTATGTGTGTGTGTGTGTGTGTGTGCGCATAAATATGCACATGTGGAGTGAACCGGAAGTGATGAGACAGAGCTAAGACAGACAGATAAAAGAGAGAAAGAGAGAATGTGCAATATGAGCCTGGAGATAAGTATAAAATGCAGGGCACCTGGCTGTCAACACAAGGAAACCCATACGAGGATATTTACTGCATTAGCTTTTAAATAGAGAATGTTCTAGAATTACTTACATTTTCATTAATATAGAAACAATTACATAAAATTGTGGTATAAATTTTTTAAATGAATTAGATCTATAACATCATAATATACCTCAAAAATGTGATGATTAGTGAAAAAGCAAATTATCGAGTAAGGACAAGGCATATGGCAGATACTATTTTAGGCCATCTGAATGACCACTCTCTCTTCAAACTCTATCCGATACTTTTATTGTCCTTGATTCTGTGGATCATCTCACTAGGAGAAGAGAACTGTAACATGATTACTTTAAGCCAGCTGAAAGTCAAAGTCACGGCATGATGTGCGTCACCTAGGCCTCTGAAGTTCATGGAGAGATAAGTGGCAGAATTCAGTCACCACCCCGAGAGCATGGCAGAGTGCCCAGAGTCATTTTCTGAAGAGAAAATTCACTTCTGCATCTCTTACATTAAATACACGCTATTAATTTAATTTTTTAGTTTTACTTTTTAAGGGGATTTATTGTGCTCTGTAATGGTATAAGTTTAAAAAGTTTATTTCTTTTATAGATTAACATATATTTAATTAAGTTTATAATAAAAATATTTCTGCACTGGATGTCGATGAAGCTATTTCCCTTACAATGAGGACACGGATGATTTTGTAATAATACTAGTGCTGAGAAGTAAATTTATTAAACATTTCACTCAAAGGCAGCCACTAAATGAAGTGCTTAATTGTCGCACTGAACCGTCCCCTCGTCCCTGCACTTCACGCAAGCGGGAGCTCAAGCTCAGGATGCTCAAGCTGTGTGGCACCATCCACCGTCAGCTCAGTTCAGCTGGAATCGTGTTTCTGGACTTATTCCTACATGGTCCTCAGTTAGAATCAGCCCAAAGGCACACTTCTACAAGATCTGGAGGTGGACTTGCTCGCTCCCACAGTTTACTGTTTCTAATGGAGTACATTATCTAGCTAACAAAAACGGGAGTTTTCCAGATGTCATTTTATGCATGCCCCAAAGAGGACGGAAAACCCCGGCTGTCTCAAAGCCCGCTGAGGAGGGGTGGACGGCGACCCTTGCTGCTGGGGTTGGTCAAAGGGCCCGGTGAAGGGAGGCGAGTGTGGACTCTGCCCCACTGCAGCCAAGCCCCTGGCTGCTCACAATGACACCGGACGGCACACGGGGGACACGTGACAAAGGGAGAGCTCCACTGCTTTCGCTTTCAATGTTGCCAGAGAGAATCCCATAATTATCAGTAATTCAATGCGGAATGGTATAAATGCTACAAATTGAAGAGAAAGGTACATATCACAGCACTGCACGTAGGGAAGAGTCCAGACCCACCGCGGGCAGGAGGGAAGGTTTTTGCAAGGAATTATGCTTGGTGATGTGTTCAGGAACGGTGATCGTCAGGAGCGAGGGATAGAGAAAAGGGGGACATGTTTTAAGTGGAATCATATATACGTATAGTTATACACATTACCTTTCCAGTGCTGTATCTCACCTCGGACGTGGTACACAGCTAGCGTGATATTATCTTCTCTGTATTTATTTCTTATTACTCGAGTAACGCTTCTGCCTGATTATAGCATCATAATTTAGTTTCCATATAAATACATTTTGTTACCAACTTGAAGCTGGAAAATACCAGGTGCTCAATAAATATTTGCAAAATAAATATTTGCAACACATTCATTTTAGTCATCGGGAGGTCACGTGACACTTGAAATGCTAGATCACATGCATCCGATCAGAGTGGAATGCACTTACTTGACCGTTAGATTACAGACCTCCTTAGATGAATGAAGAGCCAGGCACCCAGGGCAGCTTCCCTGATTCCTACTTATGAAAAACACTCTGACTCATCATCCTTGGTCACCTTCCGAAGCCTCTATCTGCTTCCTGGCAAAACAACACCTCTCACCTTTGACAAAGCCACAAAGTTTCCTATTTTAAGAGAGGATTACGGTTTCACGGCTCCAGAATCTTCGCCGCATCAGTATGCTGCTTGCTTTGTGGTTAAATCTCTAACACTCCTGAGCCGTGACGTCAGGAGGACCGGGAACGTGTTTACTTAAAGGAAATTGCTTTATCAAGTACATAGGAGTTTTAATGTCAACGTTTTCAAGCATGCTAAAGTATACTCTACTAGAAAGACTTTATTTGGGCTTAGCATTCTAACACGAGTAAGGGCTATAAAATTATATGCCTGAGATTTTAGGGAACAAATCACTTTATGTGTACATAAGTCTGTTTACCTCAGAGGGACCCATAGAGTCTTAGATACGTCCTTATTCCATTGTGGTGCCACCACGAAAAACCGACTTTCAAAACCTTTGCTCCAGAATTACCCTGCTGAGCCCTCGCTGACGCTCAGCAATCTCTTTAATTATCTGGAGTTGACTCTCTCTCTAATTCTCCGCAGTGGCTGTTCTAAAGCCATTCCGCTTTCCTCTGGAAATGTGCTTCCCTTGGTTCTCTTTCAAATGACCTTGCTTCCTATTTCACCAAATTAAAAAAAAAAAAATCTCTATACATGCAATTTATGTCACCTTCTCTCTGCTTCGGCGTAACATGCTCTGGTAATTCGCAACCTGTTGAGTCGGGATCACACTGAGACTAATAAAAACCTCTACAGAAAAGCTGCGTGTGTAAGGTCGACCCACAGCGTCAGCGCCCATGGCTCCGGGTCCCCCACATGTCTCCCTCCCGCGTCTGTCTGAAAGAATGAAGCCCTGCTCAAGAGTCCAGAGCCACGGTCCCCGCGCCGTGGACCTAATCCTCGCTCGGAAATCAAGACACCCAACCGATGCTCGTCACCTTCACACTCCCACCTGCCCTCTTCCGACCCTGCCTTGATCTTGATCGCTGAGTTTTGAGTTTTGGGGCCCATGGAAGGCTGGGCCTTGCTGGGCTCCCCATTTCCCGCCCACCTCCTGCATCTCGGGGACCGGCTCACCCCGGGAGGTGATGCGGGGGGCCCCCCCGAAGCCCGCCTGCCCCCGCCTTAGACATCCAGCCACGGCAAGCCCACGAGGCCAGCGACGCGGGGGCCACACTTCCCCGGGTCCCGACGTCTGCTCAGGGCTGCATGCCGCTGCTGGTGCTCCCCGTAAGGGCGACCTCGTGAGACGCGCCGTGCACGGGGCTCGCTCAGCTTCAGCCCCCGGGGCATCGGCGCCTCCAGGATCAAACCCCAGCACCCGGCTCGTTAACCCATTTAAGCCGTTCACGGTCTGGCCCTTGCCAGCTGTTCAGACCACTTTTAGGTAAGTTTTTATCAGTTTTGAATTGCCATATAATTGACGCAGAAAATGCATATGATTTTAGATGCATTTCTACACATCTTGACAAATGATGGTGCACCCACGTAACCACCATTCCGGAGATGAGAGAGAACTGTCCATCATTCTAGAGAGTTCCGTCATCTTCCTTTCCAATCACTGCCTATCTCGCTAGCCAGCATTAGCGACCCCCACCTCAGGACAAATACTGTTCCAACTTCTACTACTAGAGATTAGATTTAGTTTCCAGTCTCGTTTGTACGTGCTGGGCTTTTATCCCTGACGAACTGCCAGAAGGCAGCCACCAGCAGGGGCCTCGTGGGAGCTGCAGCTCTGAGGCACACCTGGGCGCAGGTGGGCCCGACCAGCCCCAGCGGCAGTCAGCAGGTGCCTGCCTCACCCAGGACAGTGGCGGCTGGATCCGCCAGCAGCGTGAACGCCAGCCGATCCTGGGCAGGCAGCCATCACGGCCGGGCCCGTGCTCAGTGGCATGGGTGGCCCGTCCACCGGTCCGGTCCCCGCAGTGCCCGCTGGCCCACTGTCCCCAGGCCTTCCTCCCAACGGCAGAAAATCAGGCAGGGCCAGCATCTGCTGACTCGCTTCCAGCCTCAGAACGCGAAGCAGCATTTCCTGAGCCTCCCAACCGCCCACCCACAGAGACGGAAAGGGACCTCGGGGCACGAGCGACGAAGCGCAGCGGGTGGCCCTGCTGCGGCCGCACGGACACCGGACGCGGAGCCCTGCAGCGCGCCCGGTGGAGACTCGAGTGGACGACAAGCCTCCTGCGTCACACCCAACATGCACCGAAAGACGGTGTCATGCCCAGAACCAGAACAGCACGACGTGGACGAGGAAAGCCACTCAACGGTGCCCACGTCCAAACGAGCAGACGCCCGACCAGGGTTCGCAAGCGGACATCAGGAAAACCCTTCAACAGCGATTAAGAGTCTCTCGAGACAAATGAAAAGATGGAAAATCCCCATGAAGAAATTAAATACGAAAAAGTCTGACCTAACAGCCTCGGTGAGCCAGGTGACGTCTCGTCAACCTCGGGACGAAGCCCTGTGACAGAGAGGCCAAGGCCACAGGTGTTGGGAATCGCGTCCTCTTGAGGACTGATGGCTACAGCGGTGGCAGGTGAGCCGCTCGGAGCCGGCCGTGTCACTGGTGAGTGAGGACCTCCTGCCGGGTGACGGGTTCAAATCCGCCCGCCCCACCTTGCCAGGTGGCAGGCTGGGAACTCCCGGTCCTGGCTGTGTGGGCCGTGACCTGGACACAGAGGAGGCCTCGTCCCACAGTGTGACCCACGGTGCGGGGACACGTCGGGTCTGAGGGTCTCCGCTCGCCCCCGGTGAAACAAAGGGCTGGCCGTGAGCTGAGCAGCACACAAACACTGCACTTCTAGGAGTGGGCGGGTCCTGAAGTCTGAACGTCCAAGGGCCGGTGAAATGCCACAAGGTCACTGCCAAAGGCTCCTGTAGGGTTCCAACAGCCCGCAGCCCCTTCGCGCTCCCAGAAACCGCAAGAGGACAAAGGCTGTGGAGCTACGTGGCTTCGGTGTACGTCTGAGCTTTGTCACGTTTGTATTCCTAATTCTTTAAATCGTCTTTTAGAACTACAAGTGAGCATATGCTATGCTTATATTAATTACTTCAAGAGGATATTTTAACTCTTTATATTTATATTGTCAAGTCCTTACATGTTAATCATTTTATAAATAAGCTGTGATATGCAAATTTATCTTCTTGGATATTTGTCAACGTAACTATGAGTTATTGATTAAGTCATTCATTGTCATTAATGGTAGTTAATTAATGCCTTTAATTTGGAATTAATTTTAGTAAAATTCTAGAATCATTTTTTTCACCAGGCTCCTATTAAAGGTGAAATTATTTCAGTCATAATGAAGACAGCAGTGATATGGGCAGCCCGTTTCCACGGGTTGCTACCTGCTCTGGCATTTTCTTCAGAAAATACTCTCCTGTTTTCAGCATTTTCCAGTCCTAAGACAAAGATTTGAGGGGAAAATAGCCTTTATTTCTATTGCATCTCACTTGGTTTTAAGCATGAGCAAAGTCAGAAATTTAAGTCTAACGAAACAATCAGAATTCTAAAATGTCCAACAATAAAAAGTGGCATTTTTTTATCGACTCATCTCCCTCTGTAAAATCTGCTTGGACAGTCTGATTATAAAAGCATTGGGGGATAATTTCTTAAATTAGGAAGTTGGATTTTATTTGTATTATTTTAATGAGAGAGTCAACATTGAATTTCCCTAGTTCAAATAAGTTACTTCTCAAAATTTTATTCTAACTGGGCATTCTAAAATTTAGTTACAGGGACCACTTTTCTTTCAGATCACTTGATGACATGTTTAAAAACCTAACTAAACGTCTAAGAAGTTCTTTTGGTTACTTAAAACTGCCTGCTCGGAAGCGTGGCCTTAACTGAAATCTAGGAGATTATATTAGGGTTTAAAATGAAATGATGCTGTCCTGTGATGCAGCTCAAGGTCAGCATCATGAGCATTTACGAAATCCCAGCCGCATGGAGACACAGACACGATCAGGTGAAGTGGTTCCAAGCACTCTGACATCACAACGAGGCGTCTCCTGTTGGCGTTTCCCGGGCCTGCACACGCCACGATGGACTTAAGAGCTATTCCGAAGAGAATTGAGAAAAGAACAGAGGTAACATTAAAACATTCAATGAAGTGTTGAACTCTGACGTTTACATCTGTCCGCCATGAACAGAATATCTCAGAGTCAGAAAAAAACTGACCAGTGATCCTCCCATCCGGCGGTCCTCGGGGTTCGCCGTGTGCATCGGGATCTCCCAGGGCGACGAGACCACACGCCGCGGGGCGTCCTTCCCAGGCCCTCCCTGGACCCGACTGCCGTCCTAACGCGTCCCCCGCGGTGCTGATGCTGCTGGGTGGGCAGGGAGCACGCCGTGACAACCGTCATTCTAGAGAATTAAGCGTGGTCACGTATCCCTGATCTAAGATAAATACCACGCTCACAGCAAGGCCTCGACAAATTCCAGCTAATAAGAGTCATCAAAACAAAAGCAGAAGCAGAAATCGAAGCAGCAGCAATGGAAGAAGTAAAAACACATCCTTTGCTAGTGCTACAGAAAAAGTAGAACCGTGTCTACCATCGCTGGGTGGGCTGGTTTTGTCAGGCACCGGCATTCTCTACAGTAACGAAACACTTCTCCCACTTCCCACACTTATGGCTGTGTATTCCCCACCCCACCCCCACCCCCAGCCATCCATTACGAGGGTCACGGACAAGGAAAAAAGGGAGGGTTTGAGTTTCTAATATCTCAGTGAATTTAGGGGAAAGTACGAACAGTAAATTAGGAGGATGAGAAAAATGAGAGGTTGGCATCAGAGGCTGTCTGTGTATTTTAGTTCCATAGTCTATAACGGGCAGAGCAGGTGGTTGCGACAAGACCCAGGAGGCAACCGAGCACAGGTACCAGGAAGCCATCACTCCATAACGGCATTAATTTACTGAATGAATGAATTCGACCAACCAACGCTGACTGAAACTGGTCAACACTGAATTCTGGAAGGTTAGACAGCAGAGTATCTTAAAGGGGGCAAACGTTTGAGTGAGATCTCTAAAAATGAGCAGGACTTTTGTGGATGGAGAAAAAGATGAGATCATGCACAGTGGAGAAAACAGTACTTGAAAATACATAGAAGCACAAAATAATGATGGTTGGCCCAGAAGAAAACTATAGATCACTCATCATAATAAAAGCACAAAAAAATGGGTGCATCTTGAGTAAATTATAATTTTGCAGTGGTGAAGAATCATTCCCATTTTGAATTACTCAGCACACGATTATTCAAGAGCCTGAGTTATCCGTTCCTTTGCCTGCTCCAAGACTGTACCCGTGAGACTGAGTGTCGTTATGTGAAAACACGTGATCATGCTGACGGGTCCCATTTTAAAGTCATAGACACGCAGTTCAGGTGACCGCTCAGCACCGCCTGGTGGTCACAGGACAATCCCATGCCATGGGCACCTAAGGTTCCTACCCACCGTCACGGGAACCCCACGGCTTCGCGTCCCCTCCCCTCAGCTGGCGTCCTCGCGTCACTCCACTGAGAGCACAGGACGTGCGATCACCTCGCTGTCCCAGCACCAGGTCCGGCATTGCCATCGCTGGGATGTCACCTGTGACCCCGAGCGGGACGCCGAGCGAAACCCCTGTGGATTTGCTTCCCCCCAATTCACACGCCAAATCCTGGCGTCCTCTGTGAGGTGTGAGGAGGTGGGGCCTTAGGAAGGTGATCCGGTCCCAAGGGCAGAGCCCTCACGAATGGCGCTAGCGCCCCTCTGAAAGGGACCCCAGAGTCCCCGTGTCCCTCTGCCATGTGCAGTCACAGTGAGAAGGCGGCTGTCTACAAACAGGGAGTGGCCCTCACCGGACACCGGATCCGCTACCGCCCTGATCTTGGCTCTCCCGCTGCCGGACCCGTGAGAAGCAAGCTTCTGTTGTTTACGAGTCCTCCGGTCTGTGGCCCAAGGCGAGGACCATCTAAGAAGCACATCCCCTGTCAGTTTCCATTTTCAACGCACTGCCTAAAACGCAAAGGGCTGGCAGGCCACACCGCCGTAGATCAGCCCGCATTAATATTTATTGAGCAAATGCTTCGCGGAGCTCATTTCTCATCGAGCTTATCAAGCATCAAAATGTATCGCATCATAAAAATGAAATAAATTGCTCTAATCTAAAATCTAGCTCTTAAATTTTCCTACCAGCCATTTGAAAAGCTGAACTATCCGCTTGGGGGGAGGATGAAGCCAGAATTTTAAGTGTCACCTAATGAACTCAAGTTGAGTTCATAAAGAAATTTTCTACATCATAAAAAAAAAAATTTAGCCCATTGATTGCTACTGACGGGACAATAAAATGTCACTACTTTCCTTTGCCGATGTATTTCATTTCAATGCAGAGGGGTCCTCCGTTAGAAGAATCTTAATCTCTTCTTGAGATGGCTAAGCAAAGAGGTAATTAGTGCCAAATTCAGACGTGCTTTGAGTGATAAGTAATCAGAAATGACATGAGAAATTAGGTTAAAATTAACTCAGAGAAAACGTCAAAAATACAAATTGCCGAGAGTCTTATTTTTCGCCTTTATGGTACGTCTTAGAAATGGTTCCGCTCATACAAATTCAGGCAAGACCACTAGAAAACCTGGCATATCAAGAATCACATTTAAACGTAATTTAAATAAAAAGTCATCCAACTCTAAATGTCAGATGGAGCAATGACAAAATGACAAAATGACAGGAGTGACTGGATGAGAAGGAGCGGCAGGAGGCTCTGTGCCTGAAGCCACTGTCACGCCCCGCATGTCACCTGAGACCCAGGAGCACCCTGGCCCAGAGGGGAGGTGCAGCCCAGGTAGAGGGACAGCTCCCATGTTACGGATCACACGTGTGACCGCGACTGATTCCATGACGTCCCAGCACCGACAACGCTTCGTACTGCCAGGGGGAGGGTGGGTACTCTCCCCACGGCACGGTCCTCCCGGGGTCTGTCTATCTTGCGATGACAGGATGTAACACTGAGCCCTCGTCACGGGCTCGAACCCTGCTTCCCAGGCAACACACGCCCGAAGCGTGCTACATGCTGGGCGTCCGCCCGCCAGGCTCTGCACAGCCCCCGAGGAAGCCACGGTGACGAGAAAGCCCAGACCTTCTTCCACCGGAATGCCACAGGCATCACACGAGTCATTATCCCAACACGCCTTTGATCCACGGAGTACGTGTGCATGTTTATAAAGGTTCATGGGTAATCCTAGTTCTAGCTGGCCTAGGGCCTGGGCCAAGTCTCGAAACCTCTCTGAGCCTTAATGGGGTTACTATCAATTAATAACAGTGCCCCCAGTTGCTGCAAAGATTAAATGGAGAAAAACTGTGTGTAGCGTCGCACACTGGCCTGGACACCTCGCAGTTTTTCGGCAAATGTTGTCGCCACTCAATGATAACGATTGTATTTCTCTAGTTATAAAAGTAAAATACTGTTCTTACATAAGAGGGATTTAAAGTAACATATGTAAAACTGTTACAGATGAAAATGCACATTCATTCAAATTTAGAACATAGTTTTATGTAAATTGCACAGTGGACCGGGTTTTCTAAATTCCAAAGGTTCTTTAGATTGCCTGAGGGGAGAGGAGTTGAGTGCTGAGTGAAAAAGGTGAAGGATGAGGGATGAAGGACGAGTAGTTACTAGACAGTCACGGGGCACCGAGGACAGCCAGGGACCGCAGCCAGCAGCAGTCACGGCTGCACGTGGAGCCCGACGCGTGCTCCACGCAAGGAGCACCGTGC
>JAQQSQ010000225.1:0-14960 GCA_028627145.1 Eidolon dupreanum | reverse complement strand
GCAGCCAGAGGGACCTTCCAAAATCAGAAATCAGATGTGTGCTCGACGTCACACAGCCCACAGGGAGCAGAGCCAGGACCAGGAACGCCTGCTGAGTCCCCAGACTCTAACCAGTCCCAGACTGCTAACCAGTCACCAGACTGCTAACCAGTCCCCGACCACTAACCAGTCCCCGACCGCTAACCGGTCCCAGACTCTAACCAGTCCCAGACTGCTAACCGGTCCCAGACTCTAACCAGTCCCAGACCGCTAACCAGTCCCCAGATTGCTAACCAGTCCCCAGATTGCTAACCAGTCCCAGACTCTAACCAGTCCCAGACCGCTAACCAGTCCCAGACTTTAACCAGTCCCAGACTCTAACCAGTCCCAGACTGCTAACTGGTCCCAGACTCTAACCGGTCCCAGACTGCTAACCAGTCCCAGACTGCTAACCGGTCCCAGACTCTAACCAGTCCCAGACCGCTAACCAGTCCCCAGATTGCTAACCGGTCCCAGACTAACCAGTCCCAGACCACTAACCAGTCACCAGACCGCTAACCAGTCCCTAGACTACTAACCGGTCCTAGACCACTAACTAGTCCCAGACTCTAACCAGTCCCAGACCGCTAACCAGTCCCCAGACCACTAACCAGTCCCCAGATCGCTAACCAGTCCCTGACCGCTAACTGGTCCCAGACTCTAACCAGTCCCCGACCGCTAACCAGTCCCAGACTCTAACCAGTCCCCGACCGCTAACCAGTCCCTGACCGCTAACCGGTCCCAGACTAACCAGTCCCCAGATGGCTAACCAGTCCCCACACCGCTTCCTCTCGCTGAAGCGTGCGCCCTGTGTCGTGGTTTCCTGCAGACTGGGTGAGGACCCAGACTGCGCGGTGACAGGGGCCAGCAGTCCAGGTGGGCTTTCCTCGGTGACCAGACCTCGCCTTTCCTGGGTCTGTACACCTATCGTGTTCAGTTTGCTGGGGGTCTTTCCGGAAGGCCTTTGTGGCTGAGCCAGGCGGGGCTGTTGAGTTCCTGCCTCCCGCACAGGCCTGGTGGTAGTGGCCACACTGCTGGTGGCGGTGGTGGGGACGGCAGCCATGCTACTAATGGCAGTGGCGGTGACGACCATAAGTAGCATTTACCGTGAGCGTCACATGTGCCAAGGACTGAATCCTGTCCCCTCTCCCCATCTCAGACGCTGACGCCCTAACCGCCAACGTGACGATATTTGAGATGGGGCCTTTAGGGGGCTAACTAAGGTTAAACGAGGCCATAAGAAGGGAGTCCCAATCCCACAGGACTGGGGGCCCAACAAGAAGCGGCAGAGACGCCAGGGCAGGCTCCCTCCCTACGCGACCCCGGGGGAGGGCCACGTGACCTGCCAGCCGGGAAAGGGGCCTTCCGGGAAAACGACCTGCCAGCACCTTCCTCACGGACTCCCAGCCTCGTCGGCTGGGAGAAAACGAGTGTCTCTTATCCCAGCCCCCGTCTGTGACATTGTGGCAGGACGCCCTGGCAGGCGACCCGGGTGTGTGTCGGGTCCCAGTCCGAGGGCTCTGCGCGTTTTCAGGCTCAGCCGCCTGAGATCAGGGCCCCTGTCACTGTCCCCTCTGACAGGCGGGCGGGCGGAGGGACCGGGACCCGCCCACACGGGGCGTGGCGGAGCTGGCTTTGGGCTCCGCGATCGCCACATTCGCCAAGGCCAAGGTGCGCTTGCGGCCTAAGCGTGCGGGCAGCATCTGGGTTCGGGCCCGCCTGGGGGCCGCCCGCCCAGCGGGGTCCCTCCAGGTCCCTCGGGACACCAGCGGTGGCCCTGCTGCCGTCGCAGAGGTGAAGAGGGTCGTCAGAGGGAAGGGGGACGCTGATGGGAGCCCCGCGGCAGGGTGAGCGGCGCCCCGGGTTCCGCCCAGCGCGGCGGGGAGACCCCGTGCTCCGGGGGGGCGGGGGGGGGGGGCTGCGCCGCGTGTTCCGGGGTGCGGGATTGCTTACCGTACTCGCTGCCTCCCATGGACGTGCTGAGGACGACCTCGTTCTCCTTGCTGTTGAACGTGTAGCAATTCCCATACATCGGGTGGTGGAAAAGCGTGAAGTTCCTGCGGAGCGGAGGAGCGTGTGGGGTCACGAGGCTCTGCGCTGGCCGGGGGCCGCTCTCCGCCCCCCGGACCCGGGATGACGCACCTCACTCGCTCCCCCGCCCCTCCCCGGATAGGCCACCTGCAGCCCCCCCTTCTCCACCCGCTCCCGGTCCACGTGCAGCTAATCGTCAGGCCTCGTCTGCATCCTGATTTGGCATTTCTTATGCCACCGTGTGTCCCAAAGTCCCCTACCCTTGAAACTCTCGGCCAACACTTGGCATTTTCCCATTCCAACCCCCAGACCCCAGGCCACGGCCCCAGAGTGGGGAGCACACTGCAGACTCCCCATTCCCCCCTACGCTAGATCAGTGGCTCTCAAGCCCTGCTGTGCACGGGAGTCATCACCAGGTCCTACGGCCACCATCGGACACCTGCTTTTACGGGCGATGGACGAGGGTAAGGACACTTTGACCCCCTGCTGTCTCCGCCTTGCTTGTCCACTCTAGAGCCTAGCTCCCGAGTCAGCCGTTCTCAGAAGGTCAAGGTCATTGAGAAAGGGCGCCTTTCCCTCCCGAGCCCCGCGGCTGAGCTCCAGGTGCTCGCGAGGGGCCTGGTGCTCAGAGCGCCGTCCTCGGAGCTGAGGGAGCACCCTTCCCGTGCTGACCTGGCATCACAGGACACCCCGTCGAAGAAGCAGGTGACCAACAGCTCCTGGGCCGAGTAGCTCATGTTGACCTTCTTCTCCAGGGGCACCTGTGCCATGATGTTCATGTAGTGCAGCTTGTACCACTCCTGGATGGCATTGACCCCCGAGCTGAAGGTGTAGATGGCACACTTGGATGTGTCGTTTGAACACTGCGAAGTAGAGGAGAGACCAGGCTGAAGCTGTCGGCCCTGCCACCGGCCTTCAGCAGGGACGTACTGATGAGGGGCTGAGACTTTAGGCCAGGCACTCGGGGGACCGGGAGGGGTCCCTGGGCAAGGAGGGGCTTCTCCTCACATGAGGGGGCCTGGGAGACATCATCTTCAAGCCTCAAAGACCAAGAAGGACCCGAAAGAAGAAAGACAGGACTCCCTACCGGGCGGAAAGTAAAAGCAGCTTCTCTGGGGTCCCCGGGCCTCCAGGGTTTGGCCGATGGTCACTGCTAAGTCCCTCTCCAACCCTCACGCTTCCTGCCGGCCTGCGGCCTGGCACTCTGGCTTCTAGCCCAGACTCTGATGCTGCTTTTCTGTGGGATCTTGGGCGAGGCATCTTGTGTCCATCATTTCACCCACAAAATATTGACGAAAATACTGTCCTGCCCAACACCACATTGAGTTTGCCCGGGAAGGTAATGGAACTCATTTTGGGTGAATGGCTGCTTCTTCCAAGCCCCTCAAATGGGACCGAGAAGCAGAGGTGAGGAGTCAGAGGGCTGGAGCCCTCGGGAAGGTGAGAAATTCAGGGAACACTGGGTGTTCCTGATGTTGGCCATTCATTTTCTTCCTTCTGGTGTGTGCACCCCGATTTGCCTTTGGTGAAATTTCCCTCCCCCCCAAGGGATACAGGCTGGTGAGACTGTCTGGCAAGGTGTCCACCCCCCATGGGCCAGCGGGCACCCCCATCAGATCGTCCTAAGATGGGATGCAAAGCCACCTTTATGGGCGGACGAATGAAAAGACAAAATAGTGGAAGCTCGTTTAATCCAGCAACAGTGCCTGAAATGACATCCCATCACTCCTCACCACCAGGATTCCGGGACCTTCCTTCATTTCTGTCCCCCGAGAGGCCTCCCTAAGTTGCTGGTCCCCTTCTAAGGCGTTTGCTTTCTGCTAACGATGGGCCGTGTCCATTCCAGTTGCTTGCAGCCGGTTCTCCCTGGCTGGGGGTGTTTCCCCTGCGGGACTGTGAGGCTCACGGCCAGGGAGAAACCCACCTGGCCCCACGCTCTGCAGCTCACCCTGTGCCCCCAGAGCATGCTCGCGTGCTTACCAGCCGGAAGCCCACCACCTCCTTCGACTCGTGCACCACGTCTGCCGCCTTGTGGATGATGGTTCCGCTGACCTTCCGCTTCCGCCCCGTGCGGAAGTCCGTGGCCCTGCTGGTCTCCCCGTCGCTGAAGACCAGCAGCGGGATCAGTTTGAGGAATTTGGGCTGGGGGCCCTCCCACGCCGAACTCCAGGGCTCGGCCTCTCGGCGTGTCCTAGACCCGGTCTCCGAAAAGCCATACAAGGTCTTCAAGGTCTGCCTGGTCTCCTGCTCCAGGTCGGCCAGTAGAGGCCTGACGGCGCTGTACCTGTCGTGAGGGGGAGGAGGGGTCAGGGAGCACGGGGCCCTCTGGCGTGGTGCTGGCACCTCCCCGTGCTGCTGTCCACCCCCGCATGTCGGCCCCGTGCCCGCCGGTCCCGTCCCCTGGCCGAGGAGACTAGCGGATCTTTTTTGAATTGCCCTATCCCAAGTGGCCGCGGGCTCGAGCAAATGGGGACGGCTCCCGCGTGACCCTCGCGTGACTCCTGTGGCTTCACCTCTGCCACCACTGTGTGCTTGCTCTCGGGGCGTGTTGACGCATTTGCCCCAACCAGCATTTCTGGAGTGGTGACTGTAGGTGCCTCCCGTGAACCAGCCACAGTGAGGACAAGCAAATAACTGCGAACTGGGAGTCCACCCAGGGGGCAGGCCCCATCTCCACCCACCACGTCTGCCCTGCCCTCTGATTCTCCTCCAATCAGTGCTGGGACGGAAGAGGCGCCACCGTCACCATGACAACCCCAAGGACACAGAAAAAGATACGGTGGTCAGTCAGTCGACTGCTTGAAGCATCATGACACCGTCTTTCGATTTCCTCCACGCCCAGTGGTCCTGGCCTCCCCGCAGCCCTCCCCTCTCCTCCCCGCTCTGTGCGTAAGCGACACAGGTAGTGACTGAGCTCGTGCGCCCCAGAGCCTGTCTGCCTGGGCTCCAGGGCCCCATCCTGGTTCCGGATGTGTCATCTCGTCATTCTGGACAAGTCCTTTAGCCTTTCTGTGCCTCGGTTTCCCCGTCTGTAACGTGGGGTTAGTAGGAAGAGTCAGTGAGTCTATCCATCTATTTAGTGGTCGCCGTGACTAATTTTACGAGTGTTCATCATCCCCGCTAGTATTTCACTCTTCTAACGCAACGTCAGCTCCATGCAGACAAAGGCCGCGTCTGGGGTGTCTGGCTCTGTGCCCCAGAACGCAGCCCAGCGTGTGACAATCTGTAGATGATTATGGAACAGGTAATGGATGGGAGGGAGGAAAGAGGCGGGGGGCACAGAGAAGAAACGAGAAGACCTTGGGGTGGAGGAGGTCTCAGACCCGGCTCCGGTTCCGCGCTTTGCCGCCCACTCGCGGACGACACTGGCCGGGCTGGTTCCCACTGACAGTCCTCCCTCCCTCCCGCATCGCCCGCTGCCAGCCCCACACCCGCTCTGGCGAAGTCCGCCCGATTCCGATCTGCCTCACAGCCCAGCTTTCCATACTCCTGGGAAGGCGCCGATGACCCACTTAGAACAGGTCGTGCGGTGGACGACGGAGCTATAGCGAGGACTGATTCTGTCCAGAGTCCAGGGATCTCAATGAGTGGGCCGGGCTCAGTCCGCTGAGGACTTGGGGCAGCTGAGCTACCTCCGGAAGTCTCCTGGGTGTCACTCACCCGTGAGTCAGCCTTGGGCTCGCATCTGGGGAGAGCTTGGAGCGATCAGGGGAAGTGGCTGAGCTGGGCCGAGTGTGTGTGCATGCGTGCGTGTGTGTGTGCATGTGTGCATGTGTGCAGTGTGCGCATGTGTCGCGGGGTGTGAGAGCTCATCCCAGGTCAGCCTCCAAGTGAAAGGGACCCTGGCAGCCGCCCCCTCCTGCCTCCCCCGAGCCAGCCCATCCTCAGAAGCAGCAGGTAGACTGGAAACTTGGTACCAACGCAGAACCTGGGGGAGGGCAATTCGCCGATGTCGGCAACGGGGTCGAGTGTCTGAGAAGCAGGTCTGCGGGCGTGCCAGAGGGGCTCTGGCGTCCGGAGGGGCGTGACCCCCGGGGCCAGGGCCCCGGTCCCGCCTCTTACTTGTAAGGGTTGATGTTGCAGATGGTGACCGCGGGGAAGTCCAGCTTCTGGAAGTGGACCTTGATGGAGACGGAGACGGTGTAGAAGGAGAGGACCAGCAGGGCGCACTGCCAGATGATCAGGGCCACGGCGGTCAGCGTGAACAGGATCCAGAGCAGGCGGCGCAGGCGGCCGCGGGACACCACGATGCGGCGGCAGCCATGCGTGTTGGTGTTCAGGCAGTACCAGCGCATCAGCTCCTTGATCGTGGGCGCCTGGGGCCCCGTCACGGGCAGATTCTTCTTGATTCTGGCTTTGATCTTCTCTCCAGGAGCCATGGCGAGGATGGTGCTTGGGCGGGCGGGCCGGCTGGAGGGGCAGGGAAGAAAAGCAGGTGAGCTCACCCAGCCCTGCCGCCGGCCCGTCCCCGGAGGCCGGGCGCTGGGCAACGCCAGTCCACGTGCCCTCAGAGGCCGCCTTCCTTCTTCCCTCTGTGGGCTGGCCAGTCTGCATTCTGAGGCCTTGGCCCCTTCCCCAGGGTATTTGTTTTTTGGCCACTGCAGCTGCCAAAGAGCTGCCTCCTCTGGCGGCCCCCAGGCCGGGCGTGTTGGGGCTGGGCGAGGTTTAACCTGTGAATCACTGGACAGGTTTGGAAAATCTACACCTGGCGCCTGAGGCAGGGGCGCTCCGAGCAAGCTGGGGTCAGGCTGTGCGCCTCTGACACTTGGCGGCGATTCGAGTGCTGCCCCTGTGCCGTGTGGCCTTGTCACCTCCATTAGCTGGCCCTCCTGGAGGACAGCATTCCTAGCTCGTCCTGCCCCCTGCTGCCCGGCTCAGGGGCTGGCATAGAGCAAGCACCTTGCCATTCTGACAGATCATTTCTCTGCCAAGAGAATTTCCCAACAGCCCCCTGGGATCATATTCGCCCTTCTGCGGTTTTACTGAAGGGGAAAGTTTCTGTTTCATTTCTCTTTTTCTTTTCCTCTCTTTCCAGTCAAGACCTTAGCATTTCTAGGTCTCCCGATATATAACCAGAGCTTACAACTGTCGGCCACTGAGCAATTGCCAGCGGCTGTGCCATATCCCCTTAATTCTGAGACAGAATGACCATTGACTTAATAACGGCTTTTTGGGGGGAGAGTGTTGGGAAGGGCACTACTACCTTTGTCGTTGTAACCCACGCCTCTTGGTTATAGAAGGGTTACGATGTGAAATGCCGTAGAGATGAATTCATATTATATACATATATATCTACAATCCTCTCATGATTAGAATCTATGAGTCTCGTTAGGCTCATAAATATACACAGTCTCTATAAATACACGTAATTGATGTATTTCATTTCATGTTTTTACAGCCCATGAGGCAGGTGTACTGTTATTATTTCCACATTACAGAGGAGAACGAGGATGCAGAGGTGGAGGGCCTGAAGCGGAGGCCTGGGTGGGCCCCCTGCACCCCACCCCTCCATAGCACATGCCCGCAAGGGGCCGGCATTGGGCTGGGTGCCGTCCCTCCCCAGGCAGCGAATCAGCAGCTCCTGGACTAAAGGCACGAGGGAAGAGAAGGGACGCCGAGCTATTCAGTCTTCAGACTCAGGATAGGTGAGGTGACCACTTTCTAACGGTGTGACCACCGGCGAGGAGGGGGGGAGTATGGAAACTCTGTCCCCCATGCCTACCATGGGTGACAGAGGCGAATGAGGACGAACTCTAATTTGGAGTAGGATATGCTCGGTGGTCCCACACCTCCCTGACACACCCCCCCGCCACCACCACTCCCCGAGAGCCTGTGTCTGGAACGAGGACCTTGATGTGACCCATCAGGGTCTTCAGGCAGGATTCTAGACTTGGGGAGCTATTTTTCCTTCCCCTAAACCCATGGGATATGGTCCAGAATTGGGAGCTGGGGCAAAGCTGGGAAGCTCTCAAACTTACAATGCTCGTGGGTTTCAGGTTTAAAATGCAAAGAAGTCAGCTGTCAGCTTGTCAGGCACCCCACGCCGTCCCCCCACCTCACATGTAAATGATCCTGCAGGGAGGAAGGAAACCACCTCTGACCCCTGGAATCATTCTGTTTGCCTCTTGGCGAGAGGAATGGAATTCATTTTGTCATTTAACATATTGCCCATGCCCACCTCCTCTCTCACTGCAATCCAAAAGGGAAAAGGTATAGCAAGAGCATGTTTGTTTTAAGACCTAGGTACAGATTTGATTTCCTGCCACATGAAAGGTTTCTCTCGCTGTGATTCTGGAAGCTCCCATCTCCAACCTTGCTTCTTCTCACTGCAGACAACTCCTAGGGTCCCTCTGTCTCATTAGCCCCTCCCCCAGGACTGACCTTGACCTCGATGGATCGGCTGCCAATGTCAGCGAAGCCACAGGGGAAAGAAGAAAACCCGCCTGGCTCGTCACAGGACAGGCAAATGTTTGCACAAAGAATATCTCAACTTCAAAGCAAAGCGAGGCCGTAGCCATTTGATTAAACAGGATGCCTTCGTGAGAGAATTAGTAGCTGGCCCACGCACTGGCTCTTCCAAGTGCATGACAGGTATTACCACATTTAATGCCCACAACAATCTTCCCAGGTAGGTACCATGATTCTCCCCACTGTACAAATGAAACAGACAGTGACAGGTTAAGTAGCTTGCCCAAGGTCACCCTAGAAAGTGACCGAACTGGAATGTGAGCCCAGGTGTCCATGCCTTGAACTACTAGCGATGCCGCGCCTCTAATAATAGCAATAATAATAATAATAATAATAATAATAATAGCCGCTACCCTCTGCTGATGCTTATTCTACCCCCAGGCGTCCGCTCAGCTCTGCACACACTACCGTCTTGGGTCCTCACTGTGAGTGTGTGAGGTATGAGGACCGTGCTCACTTCACAGAGGAAGCCGAGGGGAGGTAACTTAACACAGGTGTGAAGGGTTCTTCTCAAATTCGAGGGTCCTGGCTCATGACCGTAGCTCAACTGCCGCCTTCCCGCGCGCTCCTGACCTCGCCCATCCCCCATACCAGTGATGGGGCCCGGGCATCGGGGGTCCCCGGCTCCCCAAGGCGACTCGGCAGCTCCTGTGCACCGCGCAAGGAGCGCCCGGGCGTTGTCCTGGGCCCAAGGACAGCCCGTGCTGAGACCGCTGGAGCGAATCCAACCTACCCTCTTCAAGCGTTTGCTTCTCTCTGCAACTACAGCCACCCCAGAGAAAACCCCCCGGAGGCGGAAGGCGCGATCGCGATCAAGTCCACGCGCGTCGCCGGGGCTGCGGAGGCGGCCGCGCAGGTGCCCGGCGGCGCGGCGGGGGCCGGCGCCTGCCCCGGATCCCATTCTGAGCGGCTCGGAAGCCGCCCTCGCCCTGCTCCGTGTCGCTGGCCACGGCCCAGGCCCGGGCCAGGGAGCTGGACCCCACTGACCTGCGCGGGTCCCCAGCATCCCGGCCGCCCGGAGGCAGCCCGGGGCTGATGCCGCACGGCCACCCATCCCGCGGACGGCGTCCGGGGAGCCACGGCACCCCGCGGCCGCTCCGACGCCTGAACCCCCCGAGCTGGCGCGACCCGACCCGGCTGGGCTCACCTCACTCGGTTCCGAAGGGCCCGGGGCTCGCTCCGTCCTGCTCGGGGTACAGCGCGAGCATCCCGCGGCGGCCGCGGCCACCAGCTCTTGTGAGCCTCGCGGGGCCCCGCCCCGGCCCGCCCCCGGGCCCGCCCACACCTGCCCAGGTGCGTTCCCCCGGCGTCCGCGGCTCCGCAGCGCCGCCTGCCGCCCCGCTGCAGCTCTGCGTCCCCGCGCGTCCCGTCCGCGCCTTCCGGTGACACCACGCGGCGCCTGCCGCCCCCCGGAGGCCAGCCCGCGCCCCGCATTCCCGCCGGGTCTGCGCGCACCGTCCGCGGGCTCCCGGCAGCGCCCCCTGCCGCCGCGTCACGGCCGAGCGCCCGCCGCTCCAGTCCAGGTGGGTGCCCCGTCCAGGTGCGTGCCCAGTCCAGGTGGGTGCCCAGTCCAGGTGCGTGCCCAGTCCAGGTGGGTGCCCCGTCCAGGTGCGTGCCCCGTCCAGGTGGGTGCCCCGTCCAGGTGCGTGCCCCGTCCAGGTGGGTGCCCCGTCCAGGTGCGTGCCCAGCCGCCCCTAGCACCGGCAGGACCCCCGAGCAGCGTCGCGCCCCGCGCTCGCTCCTGACCCGCAGCGCGAGGCCGCCTCGGGGCCACCTGCGTCCAGCTGCGGGCAGCAGGGGCCGATCCGCCGGGCAGCTCCCCCTCACATCTGGTCAGTCACCTTTTTATAGGGACTCGTCAGATACCTACAGGACAGGAGCTTAGAAGATTGTCGCCGGGAGGGACTGTAGCCATACCTCGGGCAGGGTCCCTCTGAGTAGAGAAGAAGCGGGCGCGGGGAGGGGGAGCTTCCCAGACCTTGCCGGGCGTGCTGTCTGTCACCTGCGGATCCGTGAGAACGCGCATCCCGATCCACTGGGCGCGGGGCTTCGGAATCCGTGGATCTCACTTCCCGGAGAAGCGTCTGTCGCTGCTCCACGGGCCACCGTTTAAATAACAGGGCCGCTTGCCCAGGTGAGTGGAAGCTGGTTCCGCATTTTGGGAGGGCAAGTGAAAGAAAAGCCTCTTTAAAAATTTCCACCGGTTTTTTTCTAACAATACGACCGTTTATTCCAAGAATGCGTGCACGTTGTAAAAAATTGAATGATAAAAAGAATGGAACTCTTCAAAATCCGCAACCCCCACTAAATGAGCCTGGTTAATAGTTTGGTTATTATTTCATATACATTTATATGGGTAATGGGATTATGAAATACACATAGTTCTTTAAGTTTGTTTTAATGATAATACACTGCACAGTTAGTTATATACTCATTGTAATATTCTTTTTCATTTCATGATATACCTATATATAACTTTTTCTGTCAACATTTGTATTTACGTAAGCATTCCACTCACCTAATTTATTTAATCAAACTGTGGATATATTTTAAAGTTGCCTCCAATTTTGCGTAATATACATCATTCTCTGTATAATATCTTCATATACATCTCTGATTATTTCCTTGAGATAAATTCCTGCTAATTAGATTTTTTTCCCTGTCAATGTACTTACCCAGTTCAATCAGTTCAAATTAAATGAACAGTTAAACAGGCTACAAAAACAATATGTAAAATAATAGGATATGTATCAAAATGTTTTTTTAAAGAAATTATTTCTTGGGGTAGGTTTACAAGTGTTTTTACTTGTCTGCATTTTTTTAGTTCTTTAAATAATGGAGATATACACATAATATATATATATTATGTTAATATATATATATTAAAAGATGGTGAGCTTGTTGAGGTCATGGAAAAAATGTGGATTCAGACCTATGTCACTATTGAATAGAGTAAATTTAGGCTGAATTGATTTCTTTTTAAAGCTCAAGTTAAAATTTATATACAGCGAAATGCACAGATCTTACGGCACAATTCGACGAGTTTTAGTAAATGCATATGCCCATGCAGCCATCGCCCTAATCAACATATAGAACACTGCCCCTAGAAAGTTCCCCCAGCCCCTGTCAACTTGATTCTCACACGTGCGACCACATTCAGATTTACGTCACAATAGACTGGTTTTCCTGGCTCTTAAACTTCAGACTTCATATAAACGGCTCACCGAACACATCCTCTGTCATGTCCCGGTTCCGTGAATTCAGTTCCGGCTTCCGTTTCTCCACTATGCCTCTGCTCAAGAACAGTGCTGGGCGCCGTGGTGGCATCTCTGAGCCACTCTGTCACCATCAGACCAGAGGGGCTTACTTTCCCTCTGGAAGCTTCCGTGCCCACATTTGTAAGAGGAATTTTCTTTGGCAAGACTTTCATCCCACCGTCTCTACAACCCACCTTTCACCACCCCTAGGGTCACCACGGTACCCCAGGCCATCTCCATCTGTCTGTCCCCTGGGCCACTGCTGTAGCCTCCTTCCTGATGAGTCTCGCTGAGTCTGCCCTGTACAGCCTGTTGGCAATACACAAGCCAAAGTGTTCCCTTTAGTTAAAGCCAGAGCATGTTACTGCCCTCTTTAAACCTGCTCAATGACTTCTTAGTTCATTCAGAGTAAAAGCCAGAACTCTCACGGCCACCGACAAGGCCCTCCGTGACCTGGCCCCTGCTGTCACCGTCCCCTCACCTCTTGCCACTCTTCATCTGACCCGTTCTGTTTCTTTCTCATCAGTCTCCATGTTGTCACTCGAATGTGATGGGCACACTCCTACCTCAGGGCTTGTGATGGGTGTCTGCTCTACCTGAGCCACTCTCTCCATACACACACACGTGCACACACATGTGCACACACACACACACACACACACACACACACACTCATAGTCACGTGGATCGTCCTCTATCCTCCTTCAAGTCCACCCTGTTTAAAATCGCAAGATATCCCAACTTTCCAACCCATCCTACGCCTGTGATCCCTCGTACAGTTTTCTTCTGTGCATCAAGCTCAGTGAAGACAAACAGAATTGCTTAGCCAGCCTCCCAGGTGACCCCAGGTACACTGGTCATGCGGCACTGCTGTAGAAATTGATGACAGATACAACTTCACACAAACAGAAGCCGCGAAAGACCCAAGCATTTCAGCACGATCGAGGCTAGTGACAGCCTCAGCGGGAAGCCACTGACAGAAGAGCTCAGAGCCTGGGAAATTCAACCACCAGGCGCCAAGGACACTAACTTCACGTGCGTTCCACGTCAGCTCCCCCTAATCCCGGGACTGGAATTAGTCTTGGTAAAGTCATATGGTTTTGAGCAACAGAAACAGATTCGCGTTCGTGTGAGCAAGGCCAAGAAGTTATTAGGTGGACACAGATGGCAGTCCCTTACAGAATCCAGAGAAGCGTGGATCAGGAACGGGGACCGGGACAGTTCTGGATCCATCTGAAGGAGGATTTTGTGGGCATTCTTGAGTTCCCAACCTCCCTCTCAGTCTTGGTGGATCCCTAGGAAAAAATTGATTGGCCACTGGCCTGCCAATGAGCTAGCTTCTCTGGGTGTCCTCACCCCTAGTCCCACCAGCTGGCACCATGAGGGTAGGGATGCAGAGAACAGAGATGGCAGTCAAGGTCCACAACTATGGGTGAATGGGCAACTGTCGGAGAATGTGGCTGTGGGTGAAGAAGGAACCTTAAAAGGAAGTGACCCAACAGCTCCCTTTGTTACCAGAAGTGTCACTTCTAGGCCAGTTAGGAAAAGGCAATATCAGATGAGACTGATGGTGTCCCCTAAATGCACAGGTTGTATAGATTCGCTTTGCCAAAAGCAAGGGTGTAGCAATCACCAGCATCCATTCCTTCTTATCCTGGAGGCATCCATGCATCTCCTTTGGCGAGACTTTCACCCCCCTTCCTCAGTCCCCACACTGAGTGGGGTTGACTCCACCTCTGGCGCTAGGTCTAGCCAACCAGCTTACCTTAGCTCTCAGGTTTTGTTCAGGAGTGGGCACAGGCCCCACGTCAACCCGATGAGACATGTCCATCCAGGACGCCTCTTGGAAGTTTGCAAAGGAGAACCTCTCTTTCTGTTCGGGCCATTGGCAGAAAGCACTGTGTTTTATCCAGAGCTGTGCATGTATGTGTGTGTGGTGTGTGTGTGGGGGGGGGGTCACCTGGAGCTTGGGTGCGAAGCCAACGCAGAGAAAAATGGAGCTGAGGGAGAGAGAGCATTCCAGCCCTGAGGATAAAATGTATGTCTTTGGACTCAGCACTACCCAAAGCTAACTCTCCCTCCTGGGCATTTTTTTTTTTTTTTTTGTCATGTGAGCCAAAAAATTTGCTGTAGTGTTTAAGACATGTCAAAATCAGTTTCTCTCAATAGAAACCAAGAGAATCCCAACTACTATAGAGAGGTTAAAAGTCCTTAGTCCCTGCTCAGATGGGGCAATGCCACCTTCTGTTCCTAAAGTGAGTTTGCTCTGTACCCAGTCCCAGATAAAGAGTCTACAAATTTTCCAGGGAACCTTTTTCTTATGCCAGGTGACACCAGTGAGGACCCTGCACTCCTAAAAGGGAAATGGAGAATTTGAACCCTGACAAGAAAATAGACTGACCTTAATCCCGGACCTCTTTAGCTATCTCAGTAACGTCCAGGGTTCACCAAATTATCTCCAGGACCTGCAGGCTGTTGTAAATCTTGACGTAGGCTCGAATTTCCAGGATCACATTTACACTGTGTGAGAGGATTGTAGGGTCCTGGGAAGTCATCCACAGGATCTTCTGTGACGCGCTGGGCTCATGAATGGTGGTGGAATGATGAAAGATTATTCTTATATATCAATCAGACCCTAGTTCCCAACGACCTGGATCCTGTTTCTGTGGATAGTCTTAGGTGGGGGCCACAGCATCAATTGCTGCTATATCGGAGAAATGCAAATTTGTATCCACTTTCTAGGACACTTTCTTTCTTTCGAAAGGCCTCTGATAAAAAAAGTAGCATCATTTTCCTAGGGTAAGGAACATTCTTTTATTAATGCAATTCAGAGGCTGAGGAAACCAGTTGTGAGAAATAGCGAGAGGTCTCGAATCTTCTGGAGAGTCGGAGGAGACCTTGGCTGGGAGACTTGCTTATGCTGATAAGGGCTCCAGGCCCAGTAGCTCGGGATTGGCCCAGTGTGGGAAGCACCCTGATGGGAAGTAAGCTTGCTGCCAAGTTTGGCTCTTTCCAGGATTCCTGCGGCTTTAGAATGATGTCCTTTATTTCTTGTGGACACTATCTTGCCCCACGGGAGTGAGATCAAGGCTGTCTCTTCATGCCTGTGCATTAGCCCAGTCTTTTCAAAAAGTCTCTGTCTTTGATCACTGGGGAACAGCGGACAGGATCCTAAGATTCACTTAC